>PQXP01000113.1:0-67375 GCA_002973495.1 Apiotrichum akiyoshidainum
CCGCGCCCCCCGCGCGCCCGCCTCTCTCTTATACACACCTATATGTGTGTATGAGAGACGGGCTCTCCACCCCCCGCACTCTCTTCTCTCTCTCTCTCTCCTCTCTCTCTCTCTCTCTCTCTCTCTCTCTCTCTCTCTCTCTCTCTCTCTCACTTGGTGATTCACTTCCACTTACCAGCCCCCGCGACGCGAACGGAGTCAACAGCGACTGGCCTCGAGAGCGAGCCTCCGTTAACATGTGCCGATCAATGGCGCAAGCCTTGGCAGGTCTCCTTCATGCGGGGTGGGCCCAAGTCGCTGGAGGTCGCAGCGCTGCTGCTGGACATTGCGGCTCAGCTTGTGCACGCTAGAAGGTCAGAATGATGAAATACTCCTGGTGAACCTTTCGGTGTTGCGGCTCATCTGGCGGCCAGCCTGGGTCCGGCGGCCAGCCTGGGTCTCGCATCCGGGGAGGATTGACGGGCGCAGTACACTGTGCCCCTCGCTCTGAGAGTACTGACCGACCACACCGCCCTCACATCATCTGCTGACCACACTCTCATCCCCCTCGCCCTCGCCCTCGCACCACTCACACACCTCGCAGTCGCACACCCACGTCGATACATAAATATCGTGCACTCTCGTTTGGATTCTCACATTCACCCACTACCACGGAGTGCGAATGCCTCTCAACATTGCGAGTGACCCCCACATGACCTCTTTCCCCATCACCAAGACTATCGGGTCCTCTGGATCCAACAAGGACATGAGCACCTTCAATGCACTTAGCCAAGGTGCCTACCAGCACACCGATATGCAAGTCATCCAGAAGCCACGCGGTGCGACAGACCCCGGCGACGACGTCCTTCGAGCCCCGGACCCCTGTGGGAGCTCCGCTCGGCCAACGGGCCCCCCGTCTCCCTCCGCTGGACCCTCAAAGGCCGGCCCCTCCGAGTCCGAGGAGTCGGAGACACTCCCTGCGCCCATCAAGCGGAAGCACCTCCCCAATGCACCCACCTCCGTTGAGCCTGATATGCCCGAAGCGGACAATCAAGACCGAGCCGAACCTGACAATGGACCCTCGTCTTCTGCTGGCACACTCCCTAAGAAACGCCAGGTTTCCCGCAAGAGGAAGGGGGTTTCTGAAAACGATGGCGAGGGGAACAACGAGACGGATGGTTCTGCCAGCGCGACGCCCAAGAGCAAGTGGACGTCGGACGACCGCCAGGCGCTTCTTGTCGCGGCCCTCGGCCGTGTTACAGGCGACAGATTCAACGGCAGTGTCCCCGGCCGCACTCCCAAGCAGTGCAGGGACACCTGGTCCAAGTCGACATGGCCCTTTATCGTCAAGGCGCTCTCCGAGTTTGAGAGCGGGCGCAAGGTGGGCGGTCCCCACGCGGACAAGGCCAAACCTGCAGGCAAGAAGGGAGTGAGAGTGGGAGCGCAAGCGGATGGAACTCAGCAGGTGCAGGTGAAGGGCAAGTGGACTGCCAACGATCTCGAGGCACTTTTCCGCGCTGCGCTCGGCGGTGGACCGTCGGCGGCGATGCTGGATGGCGTGGCCGGCCGCAGCGGCAAGCTCTGCCACGATGTATGGACGAAGACCATCTTCCCATACATCGTGGCATGCCTCAGGGATCGCGGCGACGGAAGGCGTTGAGCAATAATGATGACTGTAGCAGATGTTAGTAAGGGTGATGGATGTGATGTGATTGTTTATCTCCTGCTACCCTCCTGTCCTCTCGAGGTGCCTGGAAGTAAACAGTGGTCAGAGAAATGATGTTCGCAGATCAGACCGAGAGACCCAAATCTGAAAGAGGCATCTAAAGCCAACAGAGGAGATTGTAAGAGGCTGCAGACGAACCCCACCGGCCCAGCGAGGACCGAGCGGCCACGTCGCCGGCACTAGGCGGGGGTCTTCCGGACGTATCAATAAGCGCGAGCTGGAAGAGAATCTCTTTTGCCCATTAGATTATACAAGTCAGTGGAAGCGCTGGCAGTCATCGGATGTTTATGAGCTCACGCGTCGGCAACCAGTCGACGGCGAAACTTCGGTTTCTGACGCTTGGCGCAAGTTCAGAGCCGGCCCTGAAGTTCCATGGCCACCACGTCTGATGGGGTGCTGCAGGCGTCCCCTGCGCTTGAGGCGTTTGCCGACGATATCCCATGTTGGATCTGTAGGTAGGGAGGCGAGTGGGCAGCGGACTCTGTGTGGCAGCTCCACGGGGCTCCCCTTCATGCCCTACCAGCCGCGGCCGAGGTCTGGTGGGCACTCGAGTTCTCGCTCGGTTCACACATACAAAAGCAACAAAGCTGACCGACACACTGTCCATGTCATGTGCTCTGCAGCCCGTTACATGCATGCGGCAACCTGCGCTGGAGGAATCGAACCTCTGCCAGATTGTGGATTGTGGAGTTATCACGCCATCTTATCTCGGGATCAGCCTAAAACGGCTCCGCGTATCGGGGTCGGAGTTGCCGGAACTCGGCCGTGGTTGGGCAGTTGTGCACATAACTTTCGAGTCTTGTCCAACTTTTGCTCTCTCCCTCCACTCACTTTCCCCCTCTGCATCAGTCATGTTCGCCAGGTCCTCCCGCGCTCTCCGCCACCTGCCCCGCGCCACCCGCGCCTACTCCACCCCTGCCGAGTCGACTGGTATGACGTCTGACTAGTATTGGTGCTGACCCAGGAGGTATCAACTTCGCCCTCAGCGATGAGCAGAACGCCATCTATGGTAGGTGTACGGATTTGCCTGGTTGCTCACAACAGAACTCGCCCAGTCCTTTGCGCGCGAGAAGGTCGTCCCCGTGGCCGCCGAGTATGACCGCACCATGGTGAGCCGCTCGAAGTGTGCGTCCGCTGACCCGCAAGGAGTACCCTTGGCCTCTCATCAACGAGGTCCACGAGCTCGGCCTCATGAACACCCACGTCCCCGAGTCGTGCGGTGGTCCCGGTCTTGGCATCATGGACGAGGTCCTCATCGCCGAGTCGCTCAACTTTGGCTGCTCCGGCTTTGGAAACGCCCTCGCTGGTATGGCACAGTGCCTTTGCTCCACTGACAGCAGCCAACGGCCTCGCTCAGGCTCCTCTCATCCTCGCCGCGTCTGAGCCCCTCAAGAAGAAGTACCTTGGCCGAATGACCGAGCAGCCCATGGTTGCCTCGTACGGTGTTGTACGTTCCTGGCTGTAATCTCACGCTCACATCAGACCGAGCCCAGCACTGGCTCCGACGTCGCTGCCATCAAGACCAAGGCCGAGAAGAAGGGTGACGACTGGGTCATCAACGGCACCAAGATGTGGATGTGGGTGACAGAACTACGGGCCATCCGCTTACAGCAGCACCAACTCGGGCCACGCCAACTGGATCTTCGTCCTCGCCGTGACTGACGCCAACGCGCCCGTCAACAAGCGTATGACCGGCTTCGTCGTCGAGGCTGACCAGGCCGGTGTCACCATCGGCAAGAAGGAGATCAACATGGGTGAGAGCAGCATTTTCGAGTTGTCACTGACATTCAGGTCAGCGCTGTGCGGACACCCGCATGATCACCTTCCAGGACGTTGTCGTCAAGCCCGAGAACATTGTCGGCTCTGTCGGCGACGGCTTCAAGAGTAAGCTACCCCTCGATACTGCGAGCTGACCCATCAGTCGCCATGGGCGTCTTCGACGTCAGCCGTCCCGTTGTTGCTGCCGGTGCCCTCGGTCTCGCCCAGCGTGCGCTCGAGGAGGCTACCAAGTACGCCCAGGAGCGCCAGACCATGGGCAAGAAGATCATCAACCACCAGGGTGTCGGCTTCATGCTTGCCGACATGGCCGTCAACACTGAGTCTGCCCGTGGCCTTGTCTGGCGCAGCGCATGGCAGCGCGACAACGGCGAGCGCAACAGTATGTCGCAGATCACAATAACCCAGAGTGCTAACAGTACAGCCTATGTTGCATCGCTCGCCAAGCTCCAGGCCTCCAAGGCTGCCGTCGAGAACGCCAACCTTGGTATTCAGGTCTTTGGCGGCATCGGCTTCAACACTGAGACCCCCATGGAGAAGCTGTACCGTGACGCCAAGATCTTTGAGCTTTGTGAGTTTAGTAAGTTGCTACCGCAAACTAACGACGCAGACGAGGGCACCTCCCAGATCCAGCGCCTCATCATCTCCCGTCACCTCCCCAACCTGTATCCCGCATAAGTCGTACATGCATGCATAGAAGTTCAAGATTGAAGGATGTTCTGTCCGTGCCCGTGACCACGGACGGATCATGCCATAAACGCCACTGCCGGAACCGGCGAAGCCCGACCCGACATCTGCAACCACGCTGTGTGACCATGTTCTCATTCACTCTCTCCTCTGATCCATTGCCCTTGCGACAATGAGCAGCCCAGCCTTGGCACTCCGAGGATCCGACTTTGTGCTTTCCCCACCCACGTCCGCGGACCTGTCGGCATTGCACGAAACGCTGTCCGCGTCCGCCTACTCGCTCAACGTACCGCGGCCATTCACCCTCCCCGATGCCGAAAAGTACCTCGCGAACGCCATGGCAAGCGGCGGCGGCCTCTTCTGGGCCATCCGCAACGAGGAACCCGGTCCGCTGATCGGCATCATTGTCCTTCGCTTCCCCGCTTCCGACCCCGACACTGTCAGCACCGAGCCCCGGCGGACCGGCGAGCTCTGCAACATTGCCCTTCGCGACGGGCACCGCGCCAAGGGGCTCGCGACGCGCGCAGCCGCCCTCGTCCTGACGTGGGCGTTCGACAACGGGTTTGACGCGATCGAGTGGGAGTGCCAGGCGAGCAACGCCTCCTCTATCGCCCTCGCGGAGCGACTCGGCTTTGTCTTCTACAAGGACGGCGTTTTCCCCCCAGGCGAGCGAGAACCCGGCATGCCGGCCCGCTGGGCGCGGTTGAGGAGGGGTGACCTGAAGGTCTTGAGCTAGGGTGCTTGTATGCTATAGACTGTGCACGAGGCAGTGTCTGCTGTCATGTCCGGCGATGAGTCTTCGCTCCCGTTGCTGCACAAGGCGTCGCGAGCGCGTCGGCGCCGACCGCCGAGCGGATATCGTCGGCGAGATGGCCGAGCGGTCTAAGGCGCTGTGTTAAGGTGTTACAACCTCCGCAGTCTTCGGACGTGGGTTCGAATCCCACTCTCGTCAAGAGAGGATTAGCTTCCTCCCAAGCCACCTTTTTGGCCTCTGTGCATACAGAGGAGATGAAGGAGAGTATGTTGGGGCCGTGTGGAGGGATTGCAGCTGGAAAGGGGGAGTGGAGACGAGGTTGTTTTTGCGAATGAGTATGCGCGTCACAATGTGACCAATTTCGATCGTTTGTTGAGCTGTTTGGTGCCTCTTAGTCCTCTGCACATGTAGCAGGGAGCTGGAAGGGAGACCGGAAGACAGAGCGAGTGGGTTGGTTGTGGGACCATGTGTGTGTGGCGGATATCGCGCGGTGTGGCCGTTGCCTCTCATCGTATTGTTCCGAGCTCTCTTTCTTCTCTCACCGGTCTACCTCTCTCATCAGAAGCGCGGGCTTCAGTACACAGCGAAAAAGGTGAGACAGGGATTTGAACCCTGGCGGCTGACGCCAAATGATAACAGAGGTTGAACCTCAAAGATTCGCGTTCTAATCATTCTCCTTAACCACTCGGACATCTCACCTCGACGTTCTTTACTTTTCTGGGGCTGTCAGACCATATTCTCCTCCGGTGCGTCGCGCGGAGGCAGAGAGACATGCAGAGAGTGGCTCTGTACAGTAGCTCAGATGAAGAGAGAGTTGCTGGACAGCCGCGAAAGTGCTCGCCTCGATATCTCAGCCCCTCGAGCGCCTAAAAGTCTTCTGAAACCATTCGGATTGAGGTGAGCCCGAGCTCTCTCCAGGAGAGTGCAACACCGACTCGCAGCAATGCATCTGGGCTTGAGACATGCTTTCCCGTTCGTATAACGGCTAGTATGCTCGCTTGTCATCGCCGAACCTCACAGTTCGAGTGAGTCCGCGGGAGATCGGAGTTCGATTCTCCGACGGGAAGCTCGTCTTGAGCGTTCAAGACTCCTTTTTCCACGCTGCGCATGACAGGGAGAACACCATGGTGGGGAGGAGACCAGTCAGCGTCCGTGGGTCTAGGTGGTAGAGTGAGTGAGTGATTGTTAGGATGAATCCCGGGTATGGCACTTTCTGAGGGAGGGATCGCTCAGTTAGTGAGAGGCTATCTATGCATACAAGAGTCACAGAGGCGCACGAATGCGCTCTTACACGGATGGCGGAGGCCACCCTACGCCCACAGCGCCGTGGGGTAGCGAGAAATACGGGGTTACTTGCGCTTGTTCGCCTTGCCAGGCTTCTTCGCCTTGGGGTTGCGCTTCCGGCGCTCGGTGCACTGAGGGCAGATCCAGTTGCCCTCGGGCGTCTTGTCGAGACCCAGGCAGGCGAGATGGTACCATTCTATGGCACAGTCGTCGTCGTCGCAACCGATCATCTCGCCGTACGATATCTGTCGACAAGTGCAGTAGGCCTTCGAGTCGATCTCATTCTCGCCGCCAGTACCCTCGCCGTCGGCAATGTCGACCTCCTCGTATGCGACGGCCTTCTTCGCTGCCGTAGTGCCGCCCGTGCGCTTGTTCGGGCGCTCCTCATCCTCAGGCTCCTCCTCCTCCTCCTCGTCTTCGTCCTCACGGTTGCGCTTGATCCCGCGGCCGACGCGACGCTTATCAGTGGTCGCGGGGGTGGCACCGCCGCTCTTGGAGGCGGAGCCCTCCCTCGACGTACCAAGGTCGACGCCAAGCGCGCCGCCAGTAGCGGCAAGCGAGTCATTGGAAACCGAGGGGTGCATGGGCTGGGCCTTGCCTCCGCCCCGCCGCGGCTCATCGTCGGCGCTGTCGTCGTCCGACTCCTCGGCAGCCTTCGCAGCGGCACGGGCCTTGGCGGCGGCAGCGGCGATCTGGCGAGCTGTGCGGGGAGCAGGATCGACCTTGCCGTAGGTGCCAGACGCGACGGACTCGGTTGGGGATGCAGCACGGGCAGGCCTGGAGGTCAGTACATGGGCGGACAAAGTTGCACTTACTTTTTGCGCTTGACAGCCGGCTTCTTCTTGCCGTCGTCCTTGCCGGTGACGCTGGATGCGTCGTCATCGTCCTTAGCAGCGTCCTTGACCTTCTTCTTGCGCTTCGTAGGAGTGCCGCGATCGTTGAACGGCGAGCCTGTTGTCCTTCCGCCACGACGAGTAGTAGCCTGGGGTGGGGGAGGAGGTAAGGTGAGGGCCGCAGTGTACGGTGAAAGGGGACCGGGCTCGAGGAGAGTGGATCCAGCCAACAGTGCAGAGATGTGCCTCTGGTGGGCCATTATCTAGATGGTTAGTCGCAAGAACTCTCGAGGCAACTCACTCCGTCGCAAGCACCCCCAGCGACGCGGATCTTGTCGTCTCCACCCAACTTGTAGCGGGCCGCCTCCTCGGCAATCTCCTGAAGGAGTTGGAAGCGCAGCTCGGGGCCGACGCGGGGGTTCTGAATCCAGTCGATGAGCTGGTGCAGCTTGCGCTCAAGGTTGCATAGTGTGGCTAGTGGTCAGCACGGTGGTTGTCATGTTCAGGTGGAGGGTGGAGGGACGGCCAAAGGGCCAGTGACAGGCCCTTTCGTCATCTTGCCCACGGCATCCAGCTCCAACTCACAGTAGAGCACGGCTCCGAGCTCGTTCAGGTCGCTGTGGACACGGGTGAGCTCAACCGGAATCTGGTCGACGGTGTCCATAAAGTCCTGGATTACGAGTATGTCGTTGGTGTCGTTGACGGCGGGGGGAGGTGGGGGAGGGGGTGGTGTGGGGGACAGGGCGCGGGGTTGAACCGCAGCCTTGGGCGGCATGTTGGGCAATTTGGGCTTGGTGTTTTTGTGATTTGGCTATCTGGGGGTGTAGGGGAGTAGCGGGGCGGGGTGGATGGCGAGGGTGATGTCGGCGATGGTGAGGACAAACGGATTGATGGTGGGGTATGGATGACAGAGGCAAGAAGACAACAGCTCAGTGTCGAGTGTCAAGACACTTTTACACGTGTCATTACCAGAGATTATCGGGAAAGGAGAAGCGCCACCCTTATCAGCATTGTAATGTTATTGCACCCCCCACGCCATGCCCAGTGTCCCCACTCGGATACACGTTTCATATCGATGAGATAGGAAGTAGGCAGCTATCTCATGACGCCCTTGGCCTTATCGTCGTCCATGTCTGCCCGCAGCACGGGTTTAACAGCGCCAATGTTGTACAGCCTGAAGACACGATCGCCTACTCACAAAGCGCCATGCCGACTGTCCAAACTCAAAGGGAACCAACAACCGAGAAGTGAAGAGGCAGGCAGCGCACTCACATATCGTTCTTGTCGGCTCTGGCTGTAGGAATCATCGCAAGCACCACCACGTCTACATCATTCCTCGACAGACACCCGACTGCCAGACAATTATGTGTGTCTGCCCAGTGAACCTCAGAAGCGAGGGCTGGCGACGGTACCTGTCAAGTCTGGGGCTACTTCGGATACCCCAGCCGGCGCCACTGGTCATTCCAGATTGTGAGGGTGTACAACATCATATCCAACTGTGAGTGGAGCCTGGTTTCAGGGGAAGGAATGCGCACAGAGAGTTGAATTGTGTGCTTTTGAACAGGCGGGTCTCACTGTTGACCTGGCGGATGCAAGGTCGCTGCTTCGCCGGCCCGATGGGTGCGCCTTCCGTTGCTCCCTAACTGGAAGCTGCAAGCTGTGGTCGGAGCGATCTGAGCGCCTGAGAACCACATCTCAATGTTTTGTCTCAAGAGCTCGGGACCCGAGCAGAGTGCACGGTGCCCCCGTCCAGCACGATCTTCCCCAGTCCCACCCGTGCGTTGCAGCGATTGATTGTGCGTGAGGGTCGATGTATGGCCCCGGTTTGACTGACGCCAGTTCGCTACCAAGCTCGTCCCTGTCCCCGGGAATGGAATATACACATTGTAGGGAAGGGGCCACGACGTAAAGGTCCGAGGCAACGGGAGCTGGTGAGCGTGGCAGGTGCGTGTGAGCAGTTAGCGGAGGCACTTGCGACACAAGAGGAGAGTGGGGTGAGAGGAGGCTGCGTACTTCTCAGCTTAGGGCGGGCTGCGAAGCGCCGAGAAGCACGAACAGACATGTTATCTCGGTGCACCACTGATGTGTTGAACGGTGAGAGAATGATCCTTCCGAAGGGGGAGACTTCGAGTTCTGTTCGCCACCGACCCGCGTTGTTCGGTTCCCTGCCCACCTTTGATCTTTGCCACTTTGCCACCCCACCTCGGTGCCGACCCATGGTCGCCGTCACCCGTTTCCCGCCAGTCTGACACGTCGTATCCATGTCATCGAGGTCTCAGCACAATGGGATTGCGGAGAGCAAGTTCCTGGAGGTGCTTTCCTGCTCCCTGGATACGTCCTTGTTCGCATGCGCACGCAGATCGGAGTCGGGACGACGACAGGCACTGGTCTCACCCCCAAGCCCCATGTCCGCGGATAGGAATGCATCTGCTGGCGAACTGTATGCAGTGTTGAGCGCAGCACAGTCGTCTTGGCGCACGTCGGGCTCCACGCGCCGAGCAGGGCCAGGTCCATGACAAGATTCGGCAAGGCTTTGTGTCAACAAGCCGTCAGTGGCTGCACAGCAAATGACCCAAGGTCACTCACTGACGGACATTACAAAGCATGGACGGCTTACGACGTGTTCCCCGACGACACAAGGAACAGGGGTACGACAGTAAAGGGAGGGTCACTGCGGCAGAGCCCGGCGTCTGCCTGTGCAACGTGGGTTCCGGCAGACTTTAATGCACATCTTGGTGCAGTCTCATTGCGCTACCAGAAGCTTTCCATGGGCTATACAAGACGTACGTTGCCCCCCTGGGAGGGGGGCTTACGGCGCCGGTTCGTTCGCCACAGCTCACTGCGGAGCGTCAGGCACATGGCTGCGTGCCGGCAACGTACCCTCATCTTGCCCCAGGAATGAACAGCTCGCAGTCCTGTTTTGCGCAGTGTGGCGGTTGAGCGATGCGCTCCGTCAACCCAGTGCAAGTCCCCAACGCCTGTCCATGAAGAGCGCGCAGATACAGCATATGGTCATGTGGCGATGAGGACAGCTGGCAGACTAATGACTAATTCGGACACGACAGACACCGGAGAGTACGTAGTGCGCGAGGGGTATCTCGGTCTTCGCCAAACTCGATTTAAGCCTCGCTCACCTAGGTGCAGGGCAATTGACACCTCAGTGGAGCTGAAGAGCTAACAAGATGCGAGCGGCATCGAAGAGCAGGTGCGTCTGAGGGTGATGAACGCCACCACCCCACATTCCAAGAATGCCGGCTGAGCTGCGCAGAGAAGACCTGTACTCCTGAAGCACCGGTTAACGTTTAGGATTCGCTTAAAGCAAGTGGCAGCGAGAACAAGTTGAGGGGAGTGGAGCACGGCAGGCAACGCTTGGGGGTTCCGCAAAACGTGATCAAACGCAAGGTGGCAACAGGACTTGTTGCAGGAGCCGAGCGGGCACATCGTCTTCACGCGGCAAGAAAGTTTCACCAAGCCAGTATGCTTCGTAAGGCAGCTCGGCCTCTGTCTGGTGCCAGGTTCCGTCAAGGTACTTGGCCAATTGTACGTAAGCGCATACCGGACAGAACGGAAAGAATGCACATCTGTACCTCTTTAGTTGAATTCCTGCACTCGCTACAGAGTCTCAGGCCCGCCATTAACCCGCTGCATCTGGGGAAGGAGATGTGGGTGTCTTCATTATTATGGCACGTTACGTACCGGTTTATTCACCCCTCTGTCGTTACGAGAGCCAGATCCCCTTGCCTGAGATGGGTCTGACATACGAAACGTCAGCCTGGTTAGAGACCGGCACATCTCTGGAAATCAACAGACTTTGGTAGCTGGCAACTACGTACACCCCAACGCCGAGAGGTTTATCAGAACGAAACCATACAGTTGTTCTGTCGTACGGCAACGCGGGAACAACGTCGACAGTCTGAACGAGCTGGGGTCGATAGACCCCTCACGCTTTGAGCATCTAGTGGCCGATAAAGACCGGAGATGACGACGGCCAGCTGTCAAGGACGACCTTTCCGAAGGCGAAGGGGCTGATGCCGTCAAGCCGTGTTGCAGCTGCAGATCCAATGTCGTGCACATGTCGGGAACGGGCCAGCCACTCCCAAATGAGACCTTATGGCACGCGCAGCACACAGCACGTACCTGTTGCACGAAAAAGAGTCGTTGTCATTGTTGGTGTGCGCGTACCTGTTGCACGTTTCCCCCTTCCCTTGTCTCCTCTTTCCCGCGTTTCCTTGCCCATAGTCGGCCTCCCGCCACATAGCGTTCATTACTGGATGTTTCCGGAACCATGACAGAGGCGGCTGTCTACTTGAGGAGCGTTGTGCACACCTTGAGCAAGCGGCAAGGGGCTAAACAAAAATAACAACGCAGACGGAAAATACAAGCGGACGCAGCGGGCGACCACATGACAAGGGGGGCTCGGTGGCGCTGCGGTGCACCAGCATCGACCGAGGTGGTCGATCCATGTCGTCTGCCGAGCGTACAGGGCGGGAGTGCCGGATAGACGCGGAAAACTTTAGATTGCATTCGACGGGGTTACGAGAGGACGACGGGCAGGTTTAGTTTGAAGGAAAAAGGAAACTGATTGTGGTGCGGGTGGTGATCGGGGTGCATGCATGACGCGGCGCGGGGCTGGGGCCGGGCGGTTGGATCCGAATTGTGATGCGATGCGACGCCTCATCGTCTCTCATCTCCTAGAGTTGATGAGGCAACGCCGTCGTGACCGTCGTAAAGATCTCACTGATAATGCACAGCCGGCCATGCTGCGCAACGGTGCCGGGAAGCGACGACACTTCCCGGCTGCTGCTGTGGTTGCGGGGCTGCGCTTTTGCTGTGATTCCCAGCCCAGCGCTCAGGTGACGACGAGGGGGGCAGTGCCATTACAGACCCAACACTGCTGTTCGATCCCATCGGAGGCTCGACATTGTTACGATGTGGACTGCCACAATCTGACACAGTTTGTACATGAACTGTAACAACTTGCGACGCCAGGCCCCTGATGCTTTGCCCCCCCCCCCCTCCCCCTCTCATGTTCTGCCGTCCCCCTCGTGTGAGCATAAATGGCAACAACAAGCTCCGCGGCAAGAGCCTCGAGTGATGCAATGACTCATGGTCGTCCACCGCCGCCTTGTTTATGTTCCCGAAATACAGGCGGGTCGGGTAACGACGCGGCCCATGTCTAGACCGACGGAGAACGCGGTAGCTAGCCCAGATCCCCTATCCTGGTACCACACCCGCGCTTTTTTTTTTCGGATGCCGCACCAACCTTCCCAGTTTTCACGTCAGCCTCTCGCTGTCTGTCGGTATGCACAAACATTGCCTGGGCAGCAACAACACATGCGACACGCAGCCGTTGCCTCTTTGGTGCACAGTCCCTTGAACCGTACGCACGGCATGTCACACCCACCGAAAGCTGCACTGCCTGTCCCGATGCCCTCGGAGTGCAGGAACAGCTCGCTGCCCCGCTGCCCCGTTAGTGCCACATGTGTGCTCCAAGCACTCTGGGCGGTGCTGCATGCACACGACTGCGGGACTGCTGCGCTCAGTGCTAGAAGCCAGTTTGACGCTCAGTTGATCCTGGGACCTGCACCAGGTTCCCGGAAGCGGACGCAGGAGCAACTCGGCCATCGTCCACCGTTCGCTCACCTCATCACGACGACGGGCCAGACCCCAGTCTGATCGCCCCCCCTCTTCCCGGATGTCCCCGCCCGCGGCCGCCCGTTCCAAACCACACATGGTCAGTTTACGGCCTCGTCGCTGCAACGTATTTTTACAAGCCTCATGCATTCTGCGCGGACGGATCTGGCCAGCACCTGTCCTTGACGGGGCCTTGCTCCGCCAATGACCTACGCCATCGCCTAGGCGACACAATCGACGAGCTGACACGTAGTCGGTCAAGTCAGCACATGTACCACTGCCACGCACGCCTGTCCTCCATGTCCGTCCGCCTGAGACCTGCAGCACCCAGGTACCGACTGACTCAAGGATCCATCCACCCGCCATCCGCCACCCGCCATATCCCTCTGCCGCGCATTTGATCAATCGGCGGGGACACAAAGAAGCCAGCCCCTGGACCGGCGCAACAGCAACATGCGATTCCAGTGCGCAGATTTGGACGGTACCATTGCACAAGTGTGTACATCATAATCTACCTCTATAGCTACAGTTCGTCCGGTCGTCGTCCCGTGGAGTGGAATTGTGGAATGATGCAAACATGACTGAAATACGATTGGTATGCGGTGGTGGCGGGGAAGCAACGATGTGGTGTGCGCGAAAATGATGGCTCGAGTCTTCTTGGAACCGAAACTGTCAAAAGGACCTTGCGATCGAAGGGTTCGTGGCAACTGAGACGTGGCTGGAAATGCAAAATGTGTTGATGGGGCGCCGCCGCCAGCGGAGACGGGAGGGTGGTGGTGCGTTGCGTGCTGTGGTAGTTGCGTTCGTTTGGGGCGGGGGGGCCGGGTGGTTTTAGAAACCCATCTGGACAGGGGTGGGCCACTCGGTGTGGCATACAGGCGCACGGGGTAGGTTGTACACCATGCCCTCGTCGGAAGACGTACTCCAGCGCGAAATGTGACCTGGCTTCCAGGTACGGTGCCAGTGTGGCTGTGGCTGCGGCGCCTGAACGGTCTGCCATCCAGGGGCGCCATAGGCGTAGCCAGGGGGACCGGCGTTGGCGAAAGGCGCAGGTCGAGGCTCGGGGAAGGGGTGGAGGGTGGCTGCAACGAGGCCAGTGGGTTGAGGCTGGGGCATGGCCAGAGAAGGAACCAGTACCGGCTGCTGGCCTGCGAGATGCATGACGTCGGTTGGCGAGGTGAGATCGACCTGGTTCATGTCGATGTCCATCATGTCGGCCTGAGGCTGAACTGGCACCATAGGGTACTCAAAGTTCGAGTTGTACGTGGGGTCAAAGTAGTGGGGGATTCCCTTTTGGAAACGTCCGTCGGGACCTGCCAGAGGAGTGGCGGCTGCTTGCAGGAAATAGAGGCGAGGCTGTCCAGCAGACAGGGCTCCATTGGCGGGGAACTGCCAGTTGTGGGCCGCGTTGACGGCGGCGGCGTGACGCAAGTCGACGACACCGTTGTTACTCTCCTGACCCGACGAATCGCGGCGGTGCCCATTCGGAAGGCGGGCAATCTGGCGGCTAAGGGACGATGAGCGGCCGAGGGTAGTGCTGGGGAAGGCCATTGTCGCAGGAGTGGCGATCGCGGTGGGAGTGGGGAAGTTGATGGGAGGGAGAGTGACAAAGGACGACTTGCGAGGGCCAAGACGCGCAGCTTCGTACATGCCGGCATTGTGCACGATGTCGGTGGCGAAAGCATCCCGGGCGGTGCGCTTGCGCATCGCAGGATCCGACCCTTGAGCGAGTCCGTTGGGACTGTAGTATCCGAGAGGCGGTGACTCTGAGCGGGCGCGGCCAGGAGAAGTGATAGCAGCGGCGCTCGACGCAGATGCGGCGTCCGCACGCTGTTGTGTGCGCACATGGGCGTCAAGCATCGCGCGCCATGTCTCAAACTCTTCTTTGCCCACGTTCAGGTTGAACTTGAGGGCAGAGAGCCATTCAAGTTCGTACTCGTTGACCTCCTTGACAGGGATCTTGAGGAATGCAGCCCAGGTCGAATTGGTGTACGTGTTGTCGTCGAGGTACTTGTTCGCAAGCATGACGGCGGTCACAAAGCCCTGGGCCTCCGAGACCTGTGTCTTGTAGGGAGGGCGCTGGCCGAGCGCCATGATCCTCTTGTACTTGTAGGTGTACATCAGGGCGAGGATGGTGACGCTGAATGAGACCTGGGTATTGTGGAGGATTGAGATGACAAACTGGCAGAACGGGAGGTTTGGGAGCACTTGTTTCGGGTGCACGCTGCCGTGGAGGAGGTGACGGTGGTGGCCGTCCTCGTCGAATGGTCTTGACTGCGACGAGCGAATGTCCTCGCTTACTCGCCGCACAGAGTGGCCGGCGACGGGGGAGAACATGTCGGCATGCCAAAAGTACCAAAAGGTTTGTGCTGCCGTAGTCAGTGACCTGTTCGGGGTTGGCGGCAACGCACCTGTGTAGGAGGACAAAGGAGTCTGGAAGCCAGGCTTGGACTCCTCAGTGCCGGGCTGGGCAAGACGCATGTCGATGCGTTTTGACGACGGTGGTGATGGGGGCTTGGGGTGAATGGAAAGGGGAGCCATGGCCTTTACGAGAAATGGGTCTTCGACGACCTCGCCGGTGAAGGGGTCCAACTCGACACCTCCTGATGGCCAGCCGTTTGTGAGGTAGGGGTCCATCATGCCGGCGGTAATGGGAAGAGTGGGGGGCGGTGGTGTGTGGGGTTCGAACGAGGAAGGCACAGCGGCGGCGACAGGGGGAGCGACGACGTGCGTCCAGGTCATCGGTGATGTGCGATGGAGGGAGGAGGGGGATGATGATGCTGGGGGGGAGAGTGATAGCGAGGACCGGTACGCGTGAGCGGCGTTGGGATAAAACCGGTTGTCGTTTGTGAGAGCCACCAGGCTGTCTCGTTTGCCCCAGTGGGGCTGGTGTTGATGCTGCAAGACGACGATGGTGATTGATCTGTGGTCGACTCTGGTCGCCACAGACCTATAGTTGCCACTGGGAGAGGGTAGTAGTGGGTTTGACGTGGGGGGGTAGGCTAGGTGGGGTGTCAGAGAGAGGAAGCAAGAGCAAGATCGGGCTTGTGAATGAATATATACTCACCGTCTGTGGTGGCGTGACAGACGGGCAAGTGAGTGAGTAGCGGGCAGTGCAGTGCAGGAGCACGAGTCGACAGTGCCGGGCCGGGTAACCTTGTTGTAAAGTCTTACGAAGACCCGAGGCTGAGGCGTCGCGGCGGCGGGGTGGTGCTGATGGTGGTGGTGGTGGTAGTGGTAGTAGTGGTTGTCGTTGTCGTCTTTGTCTTCGTTGTCGTCGTTGTCGTTTGTGTCGTCAAAGGGATCGGCACTTGTTTAAAAGACGAAATGAGGGCAAAAAGAAGAGGCCGATGCGGAGGCGCACTCAGGAACCAGTGCTCGTCGTCGTTTGTGTGTGTGTGTTCGTTTGCGGAGGCGGCGTCGCGCGATTTGCCGTCCGTAACGGGGGGGTGTGAAGCACGAGGAGCAAGGGAAAGGGAGAGACTCGCGAGTGGGGAGGAGGGGGAGGAGGAGGAGGAGGAGGAGGAGGAGGAGAGAGGAGATTGATGATGGCCAGGCGGCGATGATCGATGATGGGCGAGGGCGTCGTCTGTCGGTCTGAGCCAGAGTGTCAGTTACAAAAGAAGAAAAGCGCCGTGCGGGTGTGGTGTGTGTGTGTGTGTGGATCGGGGGTGGAGTGCCAGCGTGTAGATGGGTGTGGATGCAATGTAGAATAGAATACACCACAGCTGGACGCAGACAGCGTCCGGAGAGGTGGCGGCAGCGACAATGACAATGACAATGACAACAAGACACACGACACACTCGAGAGAGAAGGAGAGTATTCTCCTGACAAGATCAAGGGTCCACTCCACCGTCTCAGGGGGCAACACTTTGGTTGCTTCTCGGTCCGTCTGTCTCTCTGGTCTCGTGTCTCTGCTCTGAACACTGTCTTTTCTCTCTCTCTCTCTCTCTCTCTCTCTCTCTCCCTGCTGATCTGTGTCATGCCAAGCAAAGACCAGAGGCAGAGGCAGAGGCTTGAGAGGTGTAGCCACAAGGGTGTGGGATCGAGGGGGGGTGGAGGCAAAGGGAAAGGGGATTGAGGGAGAGGGAGGAGAGGGAAAGCGAGGGAGGGAGGGGGTAGCCGACTGGCCGAATGCAGGTTCTCGCATAGAGGAGGCGTCGTCTGTTCCTGCGGCGGCGGCGGCGGCGGCGCGCTGCTCTGGCTGTTTTTGGACGAGACAACAACAACAACAAGCATCAAGGGGAGGGGGTGCACTGCAATGGAACAGAAGCCTACAGCTGGGTATCCGACAGCAACGGAACAACAATGTCCAAGGACACCGACCCAGCGAAGACTAATGGTTGAATCGTGGGTGCACCCACTCGCTGCCGGCACGGTTGCAAGGAGGGGGAGTATGTATGTGGTGGCAATGTGCAGCCACCACCGTAAGGCTACTCTTGCAATGCGGCTGGCCTTTTACCATACAACCAGGCTGAGAGGCTGGTGCACCGCACCAACACCAACACGGAAGAAGAAAGGATCAACTAACCTTGACAAGTCGCAGTGGCTATGCACTCAAGACTCGCAGCAGATGCTCGGGAGTATGTGCGTCAAAGAGGTCGTTGCGGCGATCGCTTCTGCGCAGAGGAGGAGCGGTGTTCAGGCAACGAGGATGAGACGAGGGGAGGGGCGAGCACTTGTTACCGAGTCGGTGGGGAGGGGGGAGGGGGATGAAGAGGTGTGTGCGTGAGTGAGTCTGAGCGTTCGTCGGCTCTGATGAACAAATATCGTCGAGGGATTCGCGGAGCAGTGGTCGAGTGTCGAGGTCGCGTCGAGCTCCAACAACGTCCAGTGTCCACTGGCGGCGATGGACCAGTGGTGGTGTGAGAGAGAGTAGCGAGATGGGGGTTTGGAGATGGAGAAGAACAACAAGATGGATAGTTACAAGGACAAGGAGGGTTGTTCGTCTCCAGGACAGGGCAGGAGCGCGCGCACGAGGGAGGGAGGGAGGAAGGGAGGCGAGAGAGAGGAGCTGCTTGCAAAACTGAAATAGAGGACGAGGAGTAGTCGTGTCGATGAGAGGAGTGTTCAGTCAGTTCGTCAGAGAGTGTTCAGTGACACACTCGTAACCTGTCCAACAAACGAGCCGACCGACGTGCCTGACCTGGGGTCCACGGGTCTTGCTCCCTCCCTCCTCTTCCTTCTTCTTTTCTCGTTGCGGCAAAGCGTAAGCGCAAGTGCAAGCGCGACCGCCGCAACCATTTTTAAGCCCAGGAGGAGCAGAGAGAGCTAAGGCCTCTCTCACGTCAGGTTGGTGGCAATGAGGGGGGCCGGCCGGCCGGGTGGGTGGTCCAGGTTCAATGTGGGGGTTTAGATTGTTCATGTCATGCGTATGCGGCGCCCGCTCCCCGTCATCAGGGGCCGCGCGGACAAGACGCACAAGAGCTCGGTACCCAACCAACTCAGATGCGTAAAAAAGGAGTCTGGTCTGCGCGCGCGCGTGCGCGCAGGTACGTTTGTCTCCTGCCTCCTGTATTCTGGGTCATGCTTGGTCGCTCGCTTGGCTTGGGGATTGTAATCTCATCGGTCACCCCGCCCCCGTCAAGCCGCGGCGGCGCGTTTAACGGCCATTGACCCTCTTTCTCTCTGTTCTTCTGCCTGTGCATTGTCTGTCTTGTTTCCTAGATTACTAAAGTACAGCCTATTCAACAGAGGTGGGATCGGTTGGCTTACGGGTTGTGTTGGATAGGTCCGTATCGTGCTTGGTACCTCAACTTTATGCAGCCCCTTGAGCCCCCCCGCCCTCACCTCCGAGGGCAGCAGGCCACACACAGGCCACAGGGGGGGGGGGGACAGGCGGCATGGCATGGGAGGGGGACCACCGAAAGGGGATCCAAAGGGAGACCAGGGGGGGGGGCGTCGACAGGGTGAAGATTGCGGCATGGCTTGCCCCCGTGGGCCCATGCCGCCTTCGCGGCCAGTTGGCAGGGATCGAACAAGCCCAAGTCAATCTGGGGAAATATTAGACTGCAGCGTTGTTTGTCACCCCCTGAGGAGAGGACGGATGCCTCTGCATCTGCCCCAAACTCAATCAACGGGCCCCTGCTCTCCTCCTCTGCATGCTATTTTTTTTTTCTGTTCTTTTTCTTCTTTTTTTGGTTTGGGATCGCGCTCAACCCGCTTTCGATTCGATTCAGTAATAGCCCTGCTCCAGAAAGCACACACGCATGCTGCAATCGCCTCGCCACGCCCATCAAGCGAGCGCATCAGTTCTCCTTCAGATGCCTGCCCTGACAGTGCCACTGTTGACTGACTGACTGACTGACTGACTGACTGACTGACTGACTGACTGACTGACTGACTGACTGACTGACTGACTGACTGACTGACTGACTGACTGACTGACTGACTGACTGACTGACTCGTCGCCGCCGCCGCCGCCGCCGCCTTCGCCTTGGACCCCACAGACTTGGAACAGCGGCCCAGAGGGTGGCGGCAGTGGCGGCGCTTGGTTCAGTTGCATTCAGGCTATCTGTATAATCAAGGCGGCGTTTCTTTTACAGCAAGCCAAAAGGTGTCTCTGTCTAGCCGTCTCGCTCTCCACTTACGGCTAGCCCCTTACCCTTCAGCTGCAGCTGCACCCGTCCGCTCCAATGCTACACCCTCAACAATCATAGTTTTTTTCCTCCGTGCTGTGCCAAAAACAATCTCCGAGACAAAGACTCGAGTAGTTTTCCTCTTGGTGTGCGCCGTGGCCTTTGGATGGTATCCCATCCAGGGCACYTGKMYCAGACCAGCCCCCACAGAACTACGAAACTGGTCTAGTGAATGCCATGATGCGTAGTTGTATGGCCATGTGCGCGCAATGTGCTCCTCATTTGAGCGCGTAATAATATTTTAATGTCATTTTCCTTTGCCTCTTGGGCACTGCGGGAGGACCGAACACTAATCCGCACAGCGTCGCAAGCTTACGGATGTCACTGTCACTCTTTCCTCTCTACTGAGGCAACTTTATCGTGCCTATCCAGCGTCCGTCATCCGTGGCGAGTCGTACATCTCCGCACCACAAGAGCTTTCTCTGCCAACTCGGCAACACCATGACGTTATTGATCACTCTCTCTAACTATCGTCCACTACCACTAGGGCCTGGTCCCAATCGGTTACCTTGGGCACTCCTAAGCTCCTAAAGTCTGCGCACCCTTTGTCGTGTCATCCGCGTTGTCCATGTCAGACGACAACCTTAGGAACAAAGAGTAGATTTTTTTGATTTTGATTGCATTTTTTTTGGCTTTCTTTTCGGTTGAGATAGTTTTTAGCCCTCCCTGTCCTGAGGCTCAGGCTCCTGATAAAACATTCCCTGCTCCATAAACTATGGACGGCGGGTTGAAAGGTATGCGGCAGCCGGCTTGGTCCTGGCCTGGCCTCAGATTCTCTGAAGAGGGTAACAGCTTCCTCAGTTAGGGCTTGGAAGCAGATACCATCGCTCAATTGAATTGTGTCCCAGATCGTGGCGGCGGCAGGGAGTGCCGGGGAGGGCGGAAGCATGCTGGCCATGACATCAGTGCGCAGGCTACCTATGGTCCCAAGCTGTGCCGAGGAGCCGCGGCGCCGTTCCGCTCAAAGCAAGGGTGCAGGCGAGGAGGGGGGGGTGCAACATTGTTCCTCTGCAAAGGGATCGATTCCTGTGTTGGTGCGTGGCGTTAGCGCGTTCGTTGGATTGAACCAGATGGGTCAGGTTCCACCACCCTACCTTGTCGCGCCACTCGGATCGACAAGGCACCCGTCGGGTCGACATGCCCATCGTTAGTCTGAAATTCTCAACAGAGGCCAAGCCCTTGGTTTGGCCCTCGAACTGTAGTGCAACACTGATCGTTCCATCATCAAAAAAGAAAAGGCTGTACACGAGTAGCACCAAGTCGGCAGCCTAACAGGGTGCTTGGGATGGGGCTCGTCCGCAGCCAAGCCTGCGGCCCGCGAGATGCTCTGGGGCGTGTGTGGCGCAACTTTGGGTATCCGTGGAGGCGAACAGTGGGCGGGGGATGCGTTGGTGATGCGGTGCGACGTTTTGAAGGGCTGACGTCGCGGCCGCCTTCGGCGCCAGCCCCGCCAGCCACAGCAAGGTTTCTGGGTGGCGGCTCAGGTCCACTCGTCCATTCACCCGCCTGTGGTTTGAACACGGGCATGCTTGGGGCCGACTGGTCGTCTCGGCGTTCCCCCTCGGTCTCCCTAGCATTGGCCTTGTCCGTCGGTTCAGGGATGTGTGGCCCGCTGCTTGGGCCGATTCGGCCTTGTGACGCTCATCTGCCTCGTCGCATCCGTCCCTCCCAAAGTGGCCACCCCAAGCAAGCCACACAAGCGTCTAAGGCCGTATGGGTACACCCCTCCAGAATGGGGGTTCTTTCAGTGCAAAAGGTGCCATGGATGCTGGTGGTGAGATGGAAGAACGCCTTTCCCCTCGTTCCGATTCTGGTGCATACGCCCTGGCTTTTGTGACGCTTCGGGCGGGTGGGTGTCGGGTGCGTTCCTGCTGTGATCTCGTGGATCTGCGGCTTTGGCGCAATGGCGGCGACTGGACAGCGCGGCCCGCACCCTGCAGCTTTGCATCACCCCACCTGCCGATGGGAAGATGGGAAGGCACTGCATTGTGGAGCTTGTCCGCAATCGCCTCAAGGCCGCAGCGGACAGACCTTGGCTGCGGGGAAAGGAATGACGGGACAGTGCTGGGCGATTTTGTCAGTGGAACGCACAACCTTCCACATCCGCTATAGCCGAGGCACGATCTCGCGTGGATCCGGCACTTGCTTGTATCGCTTGATGCGGCGGCGTCCTTGGGCTGCCGTTATTAGTGGTCGCACTTTGATAGAATACCCACCACCGGCCACACCACCTGTGCCCTGAAACGCCAATGCAGCTGCGACTCCTCCCTCCTCCATCTGCACCAGGCGGCGGAGACAATAGAATCTCGTTCAGCCTCGGGACCTGTGCGCACGACGACGGATCAGATGGTTAAAGGAGGCCAACGTTGATCGCAACGGGAACGCTGTACCCGGCACGTAAACTTGACGTACGCGCGGAGAGTAGTTCCATCTGCGTGAGGGACATGGCGACGGGACCCGTCGGGACAAACACCAAAATGACTTGTTGCCCGACACCAAACCACGACTCCCATAGTTTTAAGTGATCGGGCAGTCGCAGATTGATCAATCTCCCCGCTCACCACCCCATCATTCGGCATTCTCCTCAGCTCGTCGCTGCCGTTAATGGTGAAAATGGTTATGTCATGGCACACACTCTCGACCCCCAGGCGGGGCACTCTTGGAAAGGAAAAAAAAAAGAAAGAATAAGGACCTCGTGAACCGTTACATGCCAGCCTCGAAGGCGTGGGCTGCAGCAGGTACACTTTCGTACCTGCGGTTACCCTCCTGTGCCATACGGTCTCGTGCCATACGGTCTCCTCTCTCCACCTCGTTCCTCTCCATACAACGAGTTTCAGTTCGAATTCAGAGCTTGCACAAGTGCCATGTCGATTCGACTTGTAGGTGGTTGCGTGTACAAATGAAGAGCCAACACAGGGCAGGGGACGTTGCAGACCCGTCGGCCCTGTCCTCCCAGCGTCGCCACAAAGGCGGAAGGCGCAGCCAAAGGGGTGTGTCGGTTTGGTAAGCGCGTGCGGCCCGTTCCCATCGCCGTCAGAGGGAGGCGACGACGACCACCGCAACCACCATGGCGCCGGTTGTACCATAAGGTAAGAATCACGCCCGATGTGATGAGAGGAGGGCGCTGCCCGCCTGGAACCGAGGAACACGATTGAAAGAATCAATATGTCACATCGCTCGCATGCTCTCCCGACGTGCGCTGTGCTCGGCATGCGAGTGAATGAGTGAGGGGTGCCTTCGTTTCTTGTATTGATCCGAACCCCTGCTGGTCGCAGCTCCACGATGAATGTTACACATGGTGACAGGTCAAGGGTTGCAGGAAGAACTGGGTGGCGCGCGTTTGGACGGAAGTGGCGCTGTTGCAGGTTGAGCGCTTGCGAATGCATCTCTGCGGTGCCGAACATGAATTGCTCGCACGCCTGACCCTGTCCGTGCCCCCCTGCATGCACTCATGGGAATAAGTGCACCCCATCGGGGACCGGAGATGTCGGGCATGGCGTGTCAAGGTGGCATTCAGATCCCGGTGGGCAGCTCGCGCACCACCATCTCCGCTCCGTCCGTGTCTGCGGCCCGCACCCAGAATGGAGGATGCAGCATTGTGACTGGATCCACTTCTGTAACCTGGAGAAGCTTCTCATGGTGGCGCGTTTGTGCGGGCCTGTGTGCATCCTGTGAGCGCCCGTGGGTTTGTCTTGTACATGGCGTGAACCTGTCTCGGGTCTTTGAGCCGTCCCCTGTCTCCTCCGACGACCAGCGAGTACAGCGGACGTACCTACTGTGGTGACGATACGGCAACGGTGCAACAGTCCTGCTCCCAACCCAGGTGTCGTTGTCGCACAGATGCAAGTACAGCACAGCCGCCTCACTCGATCAGTACAAGGGTTGGTTCGGTGGCTCGAACATGACGCACCAGCTGCCCCTCGCTGGCTGTCCGAACCATTTCGGAACCCCACAGTCCAATCGGCAGGCCGGACTCGGCTCGTGTGCCCAAAGCCTCCCTGCGGGGCGGAGGTGTGTGTGTGACACAGGTCTGCTCGCATCACCGAACAAGTGTGCGCGCGACAGAAACAAACACATGGAAAGGGAGCAGCTGTGTGGTGGTCTCGCTGCTGACCGGGCCTGTCTCAACATTGTCCATTGAGTGACCTGAGGTGAACACCCGGCGCGCTAAGTCTCGCTTTCCTCAGCCTTGTCAACTCACGGACCTCTGTACGCGCGTATGATCCATCCAATTTGAACACCAGGGTCGTTCGGCGCATCCGTGGAAGGGGGCGCGCTTTTGCTTTGGCCCTTCGGGTAGGGAGGGAGGGCAGGCGCCAGAAGCTCGGCGCCGCCAGGGTGCCTACCGGTTCAAGGTCTTGCTGTGGTTTAGAACGAAGCCACCGCCATCGGAGTCCCAGCAGCACTCGCCTGCGCCTCGTTACAGGGTGGACCGAGGGAGCAACATGGAATACAGGAATGCAGCACAGAGAAGGGGGGTCCTGCTCGACCCCAAAGACTTTGTGCGCCACCGCCTCATAGAACCCTGCTCATTCGCCACTTACGCCACAGATACATGGGGATTTGATATGACGCTTCCAACTTGCCCAGGCTTCCCACAAATATCCCGACCACCGGGCGGAAGAGGCGTCTGGGTGGCAAAGGTCAGGTTCGACCATGTCCGTACGGCTCGACAGCCGGGAGCGAGGATGCCGGTTCCGACTGGGTACCGTCCCCGAAGCCGGTTAGATTCATGTGGCCCCGAGGACGTGCCAGGAGACAGTTCCAGCCGCAGCAGACGGCCCCGTCGAGGAGCCCTGTCGTCGACGTGGATGGTGGGCTTCGGCCCTACTTGTCGTCACCGGCGGACGACCCACTTTGAACGACACCGCATCGCTTGCATGACAGAGGAGGAGACAACACACGACAATGGGCTACAACCAAAGCAACAAGAGACTCGGCATCGATTCCCTGAGGGTCATTCTTTCTCTCAGTGCGTCATCATCTCAGCATGAACATCTTGAGGGGCCCTCCGAACCACTCGACGATGCAAGTCCGAGTCAGCAGACCAGATCCTGCCCCGAAAGCTGCGACTCGACGGTGGTGTGGGGTAGGTGAGACAAGTCAGGCAGCCGCCGAGGCTCATTGGTGGTTATCCTGAACTGTGGACGGCGGGAAAGAGGGTGGACGTCGACAGGCACTGTTAAGACAAGGGCCAGGGAACTCGAGCCAATCTCAGAGCCACTAGTAAACAACCATGCGCAGGTGAACCCGACCGCCCTATCGTGACATCCATTGCGAAGCGAGTGTGCCACATTCACGATGGCCATACCGTCCGGCTGTCGATTCCTCCTTTTTGTTTCTAGGAGTGTGCGCACTCCACTCGGATCAGTGAGATCTGCCAGCCTCGTTGCTCCTCCACATCCAGATATATTTCCTGCTCAACGACAAGGGAGGGGCGGCCTAACAGCGGGGCGGGTTCTTTGTTTCGTCGACAGGCTGCGCCCGGAGCCATGGCTACGCGGCAGTGGGAAACGGTTTGGACATTCGCCACCGATATGCCGTACAAACACAAAAGGAGCACATTACTGCACAGTTAGTTCGCAGCCTCCGGCTTCCGAGGTTCGGGGGCAAAACTAGCTGCACTTCCAATTCCAGAAACATGGGGACATCTCCCAGATGTACGACGTGGTGCCAGTTGACGATATCCTCCAGGCCTCAATATCTTCCGCCAATCTCGAACACGCTTCCCGCGCTTCAGCCTCGGGCAAGCGAATGGATCTCGTTGACCTTCTCGATAAACCGGCAGCAGTCCTTCACTAACCGTCCCGACTCCCCGCCACGGGATGGCGACCCGTTGACGCGGATCTGGCCCGGACCGCCGATGGGGCAACGCTTATGTTGCCGACAAGAACCTGTTCCGTCCACGGTGACACGTTCACAACGTCTGCTTCGGCGACTGGTCATCTCGGGTTGTGGGCGGGAAGAGGTGTTCGTGTATGTACGTATGTCGCGGCCTTGCATAGCGGTATAGCGGAAGCAGCTGACGGGCAGCCTTGAAACTCTACCTTGCTCCACTCACACGTAAACGATTACGACAGAGGCTCCTCCAGTGCGTCGCTACACCCGTGTTTCAGGTCTGGCAGGCCCGCCCAGCCTGGATGTCCTAGCGGCCTGGGGCATGGAGGGAAGTAGCGTCGAAGCCTATTCCATAATCTGGCTCTGGCTCTGATGTTTGTGGGTCTCGTTAAACTCTGCGCTGATTCCGGCCATCTGGTCACCTACTTCGGAAGCTGCGCATGACCTGTAGGCTCCCACTCGCTTCCAGCTCGGTGACTACAGCACCCCACAGGCGCAATGACTCTCCTTCGTCACAATGCAGCCAAGGCCACACCCTCCGATCAAGCTGAAGTTCTGTACATTTGTCAGAAAGTCACTTGTCAGAACGGCTCGCGACTCTGGTCGCACCAGGGGTCTTTACTTGATAGCTCGTCAGGTTCCTCCACGCCTACCGAAAGTGACATACCCGCAGACGATGAAACTCTGTGGACGTAATGGATATCGGGAACATGGGGGTCAGCTGAAGCCGCGGTCAAACAAGTTGCGGGCGGGTTCTAGGCCGCTGCTGTTGCTCAGGACTCTAACGCAAAACGGCTATGCAGATCCCCTCAACGAGGCGACCCGCGTCGACACAAACTCTGTCCGGCTGACATTATCTCCGCTTGTCTGCGACATCCTTGTTCGGGTGAACGATCAGGATGTCGTCGTTTGTATGTAAGGAACAGTGTTTCCGAGATTCAAGGGCTCGGTCTCCATCATTCAATAGAGGCAGGCAACCGAGGATCTAATGACACTGCGATTGCTCCTATCATTCCACCACGGGAACGACAACCTCATTCACGTACTCTTGTCTCATCCCCGGGGTAGATATCCGACCTAACATCACCGTGACGGCATGGTGAAACTGGATAATGTGATCACCATGCTGTCACAACCCATCCGCGATCTGTAGGGTTGAGGGCAGTTTGCCACCCAGCCCCTCCCCAGTTGTCAGGCTGCTGGCCGTCCGACAGCCAGCCACCGACGACACTATGGCCGGCAAGTGAATAAGTGGCACATGGTTGCGCTCGAGGTGTGTCTGCAGGTACCAGTTGACGAAATAGCTTCTCATGACTTGCATGACGCGTTCCCATCGTATGTTTGTATCAAGACCTCCCAGTTCGTGACTTTTCTTCCCAGCAGTCGTACTTGCAACTCTGGCATACTGATCTCAGATACTGATGTCAACGGCCCTGTCCGCCACGCTCTTGGAGGCACTTCTTGATGTACGGGATGACGGTTGCGCTATTCGACGTTAGCTGTTGAATTGGCATGCTACTAACCGCCAAGTCTGGGCACACTGATTAGCCGTGCGGCCGGGAACCGCACCGTCAAAGTTCGGGGTCGTTTCGGTTGCTTTGTTGAAGAGGGCCTCGAGTTCAGGACCGGTCCAACGTCTTCCGCCGGTCCCCACGGTTCGAGCGCGACGACGGCGCTTAGTTGGCTCATCGGCCTCCTGGGTCGTGGACTTGCGTTTACCTGAGTGGTTGGGCAGTGTCGTCTTGTCCTTCTCCTCGGCCTTGGGCTTGACCTCGTCGTCCTGGATCTCGACTTCATCGGAGCTATCGGAAAGAATGGCGGGATAGGACTGATGATCGCCTGGCTTGACAGAGGTGACCGAGGAAGGCATGCTGAGTTGTCTGCAGTCGGGGGGACGGTGGATGAGGAGTTGGTCCGACAGTGGCGACTTTGTACGTTGTGGGTGAATACTGATATAACACTGCTGGCGGTGATGAGCGAGAGAGATAGAGATAGAAGGATGGTGGGAGAAAACGAACATGATGGTTGCCAGACTATCATTGTGTGAGAGCGACGAGGACGGGGGGCTCTGCGCGAGGCGCAGCGTTCGCATGGTGCGAGAATGACTACCCTTGATGAGAAGCAGAACACCCCAATGTGTGTCGTGTGCTCTGTGTGTGTGTGGGCGGGATGATGTCCGTACGGACATGGATGTGAGCATCCCGTGGCGTCATCTCGCCGGGAGGAAACTGTGGGGCGGTATACGGCCAACACTCTCGGCGTCGACGACCTTAGTCGCCATCTCCGATCCCATGTCTGGGCTGATTCGAGCGTATGCACCGACTGCTAAACGCTCAGACCCGATTGCTCCACTGCGGACTTATATCTGGAATGTGTTCGATGTTGTCAGTGTCCATCGGAGTCGCGGCTAGAGTATCACATCGGACACGGTGTCGGGGACTCCAGGCGCCGGGGGTTGTGCTCTCCACACACGCGATAATCGAGCACTTCAGTGACGTGGCCTGGGAACGAGTGAAAGGAGGAGGGCGTGTGCATGGGTATGGTTCTCGTAGATGCAACGGCCTATACTGAAAGGAGGTGTGTCGGAGGATACTTCTCCGATTCCCTCCTCGCGACGTACTTCCTCTGCTCCAACGCCTCTACTGTGAGAATATACAGAACCCTTGGCGGACTGCTGCTGCAATCCGCCTTCGAGGATTGGTGAACCAGAAGACTGAAGATCCGGAGGCAGGAAGAGGACGCGGGAGCCAGGCCTCTTGTAGGCCGTAGCTTTTTGGACAGCGTTTCGGAAAACTCGCACACACGCTAGAGCATTTGTATACCGATCGTAGTTGTAGATCCTCGTTGTGGTGAATGGCAATCATACGAGTGTGGAACACGGCGAAGGTGGCAGCGCCAAAGCTTTGGCGTGGCACCGATGGTGGTGTACTTGCCGGCGACATTACCATTCCCCTCGAGCACGGTGACAGCGCAGGAAACAGACACTCGGCAGTACACTTCATGATCTGTATTCATTCTTCGTTCCCTAGCACAACGAGTCCCCTTCCAGTCCCCCACGATACAGACAAATTCTCGACAATTTAACCCCATTAAAAATAAAGCTCGCCTACTCCGCGTACATGAACCAAGGGTTCTCGCGGTCGGTGATGTCGTCAAAGGCCTGTTCGTTGAACTTCTCGGGGTCGAAGCCGGCACTGACGAGCAGTTGGTGGAGCTCCACCTTGTAAGCCTCTGCCTCGTCATGCGACATGAGGGAAATATCCTTGAGGTTGGCGGGCAGACCCATGGCGACTCGGCGAGCCTCCTGCTTGCGGTTGAGGTACTTGAGGTAGAATCCCATGCTAACGATCAGGATGAGGAGGACACACCAACAGGCGATATCGACGTAGAGCCCCGTAAAGTAGCGAGGGGCTTCCCTTGTCAGATACACCTGGGGGCCGACCACGTTGCCAATCGTGAGCGCGCCGAACATGGACGCAGTGGTGACAACACGTTTGGTGGTTCCGGCGGCGTTGAGATTACACCACGAAATGAGCAGGGGCTGGATGACTGAGAAGAGGTAGGTGACGTAGTAGCAGGCCATCAGGTTTCCTGGATGTGTGCGAGGAACTTGGGTAATGGCAATCGCTCCGGCAATGGGGAAGACTACGATGACAGCCAGGACCGGCCACCGCATCTTGATTCGGTTGGTAACCCAGATCGAGAGAAGGAGACYSCAGMYWYCKMTGGCGSSASWGSKGWYWTGCAYGASSAWSRTCTCGWGCSTCGWGWAGCCMWRKCCYYTRSACAAGTCAGTAGTTGCTCAGAGGGACAAGATGTGCTCCATCTGATCACCGCTGACCCGGCCAAGCCTGGGCCGCCGTTGACGCTGGATGCGGTCATAGAACTACTCACTTGGTCAGAAGTCCACCGAACGCTCCGATGCCTCCAGAAGGGGTGGCACAGCAGAACCACATGGCTGTGGTTGTTAGCTTGGAACTTGATCCGTGCCAGCTTGCTCAAGGCATTTACTCCCAGGGGTCCCTAGAGTCCGAGTCCCAGCCGTCTCTCCCCCACCACGACGAGCTCGGAGATGACCTCGAACTTGCGATACAGCAAAACGTACCCATCCACATCCAGGTTTTGGGGTCCTTATAGGTGTCGATAACCTGGCTCCACTTGAACTTTGAGGTCTTGGTTCCCGTGTTGTTTTCGCGCAGACGGTGAACGGCGATGAGGCGGTCGTTGCCGTGGCGGAGGAACTTGGCAGTCGTAGGCGAGTTGGGCATGAGCCATGCCACAATGGGGACGAAGGCGAGCGAAACGCATCCAATGAACCTGTTCAGGTGTAAGTGTCTGGACGACGGTACATGTCGATGATTCAACGCACAGGAAGATGCCCTGGTACTCCTTGATTGTGGAGTTCTTTGTGGCAACACCGATACCGTAGCTCATGAGAGGGCCAATGATGGCAGCAAAGCTGTTGGCAATCTGGTAGGCGACAGTGCGGTAGGATTGTTCACGGCGAAGCCACCACATCTGGGTAATAAGGATAAAGGAGGGCATGATCGTCGCCTCGAACGCGCCGAGGAGAATGCGACAAATGAGGAGGCCGGTGAAGTTTTTGGCCGCGGAGGCACAGATCGTGCAGATGGACCAAGCCGTGAAGTTGAACACGACCCAGTACTTTACAGGGAAGACGATAAGGGCGTATGCCGAAACCGGCTGACAAACCAGCTGTGCGAGGTAGACACAGGAGGTGAGCCACGAATACTCGGTACCATGGAGGTTGGTGTGCTTCGCCAGGTCGAAAACGGCAGCATACGAGACGGCAGACTTGTCCATCTGCTGGCTGGCGACGTTAGCCCCCAGCGGCGGATCATAGAATTAGCAGACTCACATCCAGTAGGTAATGCACATGGGAATGCAGACGTAGATGTCGATCTTTCGAAGGACGCGCTTCATATCCTCGGTTGTATACTCGACATTGCCCCCCGCGTCTTGGAGGAGACGCGCCGCATCATCAAGCTGTTGGTTCGCCTTGTACTTGGTCCCCCCACGCTCCAGCTGGGGGGCAACCTCAAGATGGTCGACGGCAGCGACGTCCTTCTTGTCGTCCTCGACCATTATTGTGCGCTAATTCCTAGAAATGGGTTACCTTTGGCCGTGTCGTTCTCGTAAACTCGTGTTGGTACTGAAGTGAGGGGGTGAGGTGATTGAGTGAAGAACACAGGCGAGACCTGATGATTATATGCTGGCGACCGCGGCCCTCGTCGAGTGATATTGGCCGCCCGAGGCTCCACACTTGGGACTGTCAAGAGGCACAACGGCAGTCGGCATGTACGGTTATTTCCCGGTATGTGTGGTTCAATACGGCGCCGGTTGGCCGATGTCATGTCTGCAGGAGTGGCTAATCGGCATTCCACATCCAACAAGACTGGGCAAGCGTCACATGACGCAGTGTACGGTGGAAAGATGGGACGACGGCACCGGCCCGGCCCTCCGCGGAAGATTTCGATTCACTTCTGTTCCGGCCGACCGGCACCGGTGGACCATGTGCGTGCGTCCTCCAACACCTTGATCGCGCTTCTACCCGTCAGCTTCCCATCCTAGAGTCATCCATTCATCGCCTTTTCACGCTCTAAGGACCGAGGGTTACACGCCCACATTGCTTGGTGTCGCAGGTCCGGCCGAAAGGACTGTTGGGGGAGAGGAAGCACCTCGAGTGCTCAGAGGGGAAGACCTCTAGAGCCTGCCTCCCCACCACTTGCTGGAACGCTCAGTGATCGTCGGCTCGGATCGATCTAAAGGGGTGATCCCTCGGACGTAGATCTACCGAACTTACCTGGCGGAGGGCGCCGAATGTTCGGTCTGCAAGTACCAAGACACCGGAAGGTATAAAGCGGCGATGAACAACGCCGCGGACTGCCCGGTGCGATTCGGCCCGACCGGCCCGGTTCCACTTGGTTGTTCTCGGCCCTGGCAGCTCGCTGTGTGGGACAGTCAAGGGGGGTCGCCACTTCCACAACCAGTTGCAATCTAGTAGAACAGCCACGTGTCCACAAGGCGTAGCTCTCGCCCCGAATCCGGTGTCGAGAGGCTTGTTGGCTGTTATCTTGGTACCCTTGGAGGGTATGCGCGACTTGCTTCGGCCAGGAAGTACCTGAGGCCTCCATCCTATAGTGGCGTCATGTCTTCTATCAGTTCCAAATATCACTCGGCATCTGCACATACAGCTGTGACCGGCCACGAGCTGTAGAGAGCTCACAGTTTCAAATGCAGCTGGAGATACAAATGGATGTACGGCGGCCACAAGGGCACGGGTCGGCTGGGAAGCATAGGTGATGATGGGGAATTAGACAACGTATTGGGCGTGAGACCCGTAGTCGGTCTCTTGATGGCCAACTTGCCGAGCAGGTTACTTCTCATGGTTGGCGTGCTCGGCGCCGGAGGCATCGGTAAGTCCCTTCTCGGCGCCATCAGCAGGGCCAGTGGCCTGGGACTTGGAGGGTCGGTAGGCGACGAGGAAGAAAACAAGCCACAGGGCACACCATCCGAGCTGGAAGTAGAAGCTGGCGTTGACGTTGTTGCGGTTGGAGAGACTGCCAGGCTGGATAGTGAGGAGGCCTGCCTGGACTGCAAAGCCAACTGCAAAGCCAACCTGGAACGAAACCGGGAGAATAGCGCCGGCGACTCCAGCCATCTCTGGCGGGACAGCTGTCATGACACCAACATTCGTGCCTGTGTAGCTCGCCATGTTTCCGGCCGAGCGGATGATAAAGCCGGGGAACAGAAAGCGCCAATAGTCTTTGCCTGCATAGTCGTGTGGACGTGTCATCAGGACGTATCCAATAACGCAGGCGGTCATGCCGACGGCGACAGGCCAGCGTGGGCGAGAGACGAGCTGAGGGAACATGGCGAGTACGATCGAAATGGACGATGAGGCAATCGCTTGGGGCAACATGCGGACGGCAGCGAGGAGAGGACTCTCGCCATGCACGTTCATGTACACTTCCACAAGGGGTAGGAAGTTTACTCCCCACCACGCCATAATCTCGAGTGCAAAGATGATAAGAGTTGCAAAGTTGCGAATGCGCCACGTCTCGGCAGGGAGCAGGGTCATTCCAGTAGGCAAGTAGTGCTCCCAGACGAAGAACGATGGGAACAGCACCCACGAGAGTAGGAAGGGGACGAGGAATCCCGCTTTCTTCCAGCCGTATGATGCGCCGAGGGTCAGGCCAAGAATAAGGAGGACAACGGCTGCCAACATGATGAGGGCACCGATCAAGTCGAGACGCTTGATGCGCTGCCACGTTGTCACCTCCTGGTGGGAGCCAGGGGCATGTGGTACCCACAGAAATGCGGCAACGCCGGCAGGGATAAGGCAAATGGCCACGATGCGGAAAAACCACCTCCATGCTTCCATCTGGCCGGTTCCAGGAAATGACTCCTGCCAGGATCGCGCCCAGGACATTGGCGAGAGCCCCGGACATACCGTAGAGCGTAAATGCTTTGTTGAGTTCGTACGGCTCGAAGACCAGCACAATCAGGCGGTAGGATGATGGGATAAGAGCACCTCCAAAGATACCAGAGAGGGCACGGAAGACAAAAAAGCTAAACTTGTCGGAGAGGAAGGAGATAATGAGGTTGAGAAGGCCGAGGATGATCATCGACCCCCAAAAGACTGGTGTCGCTGAGAAGTCCCTCTCGCCCCCCCTCCTCTGTGTGCTCCACCTACGTCTCGCGCTTCTTTCCCTTCCCCTTCGCCTCCACAGCCTTGCGGCAAGCCGGCTCGAGAACGTCGCTGCGGCGAGTCAGTCCTCCCTTTCTCGCTCCCCTCTGCAAAATGCTCACCGCCAAGCGAGCCAGATGGAGTTCGCGTTGCGACCGGGAACGGCGTTCTCAAAGACCTTTTTTCCACGCATGCCTGTGACGACGTGATCGAAGAGCAGGAGGTACTCCTCGGTGGTCCATGGACGTGGGCGTTGAGTCTTGGGGTCTCCGTCGGGAACGGGGTTCGCCGAGTTGTCGGGCTTGGTCTCGACCTGGATGTCTCCAGCTTCACGGTTGACTGCGGAGCTGTCCGAGGATGCGTAGGGTGCGAAGCGACTGTCTCCCTTGGCCTTAGGGGTGCGTGGCATGGCGGCTTGTGACAGATAAAGGTAATGGACGGTCAAGAAGGAGTGGTAAGCAGAGAATGTCAATGCAATCAGTGGGTATGGGCGCAGACAAATGGAATCCCCTCACTGTGTGGTTATGGGAACTCTTGTGTTCCTTCACCTCCACCAGACGTCATGGCTGCAACATACAAGTGCTGACCGTTCGTTCGAGAGCAGCCGATAGTGCCATGTAGATTGTGGCATGGTCGTTTCCAGATGTGCTGTGTTTCCAGTCTTGTGCCACGTTCGGAGTCAGAACCTGCCAGTGATGCCCTCCTGGCCAATCTGAGCAGCAGCGAATACGACACCAGTGCGGTTTCAATGATGAGAGTGCTGCAAAGAGGAACGGGGCCGGCTAGATCTTCGAACGTCTTGGCAGACAGTAGTGCGAAGGACAGTAGTGCGAAGGACAGTAGTGCGAAGGACAGTAGTGCGAAGGACAGTAGTGCGAAGAGCCCTTGCGTATGATATACTGCCTTCGGGATCATCATCAAGGGTCTTCTACTGAGCTCCGTTCACACGTACTTTGGTGGTGAAGGACGCCACAAGCAATGTGTCGTCGGCAGGGTGACCACCGTGGGCAGCGCTTGGCGGGCTCCGAAATCGTTGTTGGACGGCGGGAGATGACTTCTGTTCTTCCCAGGAGACCCATAAACTTGGCAATGGATCGTACAGATGTAGTAAGTAGTAATCTAGGACCTGTTAACCTGTTATGCCACTAGTCACCTAGGAAGCGACATATCACTTCTCATTCTGGCGTGGGGCAGTTGTGCAGTTCGCAGGTGGCTTTGGCGGCAACTGGGGTTTAAAACAAGGATGGCGGAACTGCTACAGTCGGATCCATTCGAGATGCTCACATCTACCGTCGTCGCCGAATACGTTCAGGAGGATCGTGAGCGACTCTCGTTGCAGGACACGCCCGAGAAGGAGGGCGGCTCGGTAGCACCAGGCCATCCCGTTGGAGAACAAGATGCCTGTCTCGTTATTCCGAAACTCAGCTCACTCCCGTGAATATGGAGAGCATGTAACAGTATGTCGCCGCACCACCAAGATGCCCCTATGGACCGCAGTCACCCATCGAGGCTAGACATGTGGAGAAAGGTACCAGCGTCATGCGCTCCAGAGTCGAGTGACCCCTGTGCTTGGGATCTGGCTCTCAGGATTGGGTCACAGCTCGTCATTTGGCAAGTCCATTCCGTCACGCGTAGTGTCGCAACCTTGTTGGTGCTACCGCACACCGCTCTTCCGAGAGAGCTCTGGCGGGTGATGCAGCACTGCTTCCCAGCAGCATTTCGGTCTGTGAACAGTGGTGGCGAGTGATCTAAGCCTCATGCTTTTGATGTCGTACGCTCATTGCTTGCCAACCGCTTTCTCACTTGTGACGAGGTGGCGCCCCAATCGTTCGCAGGTCAGGTCCCGGAGACCAGGTCTGCGTACGTTGACCCTGCATGAATCGCGAGCGAGTACCATCTGATTCTCCGAGAGCTACCGCCACCGAGCCAGCACATAAGAGGGGCTCGACTGTCCCGGATCCACGGCCCTCGAGGAGGGTGCGAGCGAAATGAACTGTGGTGGCGTAGAAGGGGAGAACCATTCCTGTTCGGTTTGTTGATTAACAGTGAGGTGAGCAAGTCCCCTTCAGAGACACCCGGTGCCAGGGATACCGGGGGCTGGGAGACACAGGAAACAGGCTTCATTGGCTTGGGGAGGCGTTGATTAGAACCGGCCTGCCCAATTTACATATAAGTGCCCTTGCCTGAGTCGTCCGAGTCCATCCGGTGGCGTGCTGGAGCCCCTATGATTATTCGATGCACAGACGCTAACGCTGCGCACAAGAACAATGAAGTCGGCTCGCGCAGGCTGAGCAGGCTGTGATTCCTCGCGGGTTGCCTGTCATTGAGGGCACGGACAGGTGTCAAGGGTGCAGTAGGCGATCCGGAGACAATCGTCATCCTATGGGATCATCGAGCTCTTGGGAGAAAGTGTGCGAGTCGAGAATGAACACTACCGACATTGTTCATGGAGAAGAGTGTCGCTAGTGACAAGGACCCTTGCGAAGCAAAGTTATCACCAGCCCGCTTTAGACATCTGAGGAGGATCACATGCCTTCTACGTTGGCATTTAGCCCTCCCACCTATCTGCAAAGACTCATCCCGAGGTGTGGAGCTTCACCTAGTGGGGTGGTTGATTGACGCGGAGTACCACGCGTCGGAGCTAATCCGCAATCTCCCTCCTCAGCTGGGTTTGGACTGGAGTCTCCCTTTGTTAAACGCCAGCAATTGAAGGATGAATTCATTCGCCAGATACTCTTGATCTCTTGACAGACAAGCTCCACCCGTGAAGACTGGCTCTTCGGTTTTACTAGATTAAGCAAAAAAAAAAAAAAGACTGTCATGTCCGGACTCGGCAGGTGCGCGCGGGGGTATTGGGTCCACGGTAACATGTCTGGACGATCTCGTAAGTGCACTTGATTCTGTCACACTCGTGACACATGTTTACAGCATAAACATTGAGCTTGACTGTCCGAGGAGCGGTTGAGACAGGGAAATGACTTATCCGTCCCCCGTTGCTCTGTGCTGTACCTGCAAAGCGGATACGTGAGGTCGGATCGTTGGCGTTCTGTAACTCATTCTAGTCACTGTGGGGGCTGAGGCGTTTCATGAACAATGGAGGACCCATCAGTAACAACAGAGGAGGAGGGTGTGTTGAAGGAGAGGCTTTTGATAAACGGAGACCCCAGGTGCCCAGGTATAAACAGACCACGAGTGTCGAGCCCGCCGTCGAGCCGTGGACTAGAGCACTTGAGGGTAGAGGATCTCCGAGTGCAGGCTTGAATAACAGATGATGAAGTCCCAGGCTAGTCCGGAGGTATACCTGGCCTGCACTGCGCACGAGTTGTCACTCCCGCAGACAAACACCAGGGTGGGGAGGCCAGGTATTTGTCATTTGCCGGGCTGCTGCAGCAGCACCATCCCTGGTGTGGCTTCCAGCCTCTGTAAGGTTTCTCTCACCGGGTGGACCCTTATCCCCTTGGTCTGACGTGTCTGACGTGAGATGTTCAGTCGCCACCTCCCTGCCATGAATGGGACCCTCTCGGTGCCGGTCACCGATGGGCGACGGTTGGCGCGCACTTTATACACCTCAGTTGATCTGATCAGGGCTCAAAATTTAGTGCAAGTGAGCATTCTATGTAACGTCGATGGGTAGAGAGACCCAAAAGTTGATTGAATGAGAGGGGGGAAATGAGAAGGGTGGACGGGGCATGAGCTGCAGTGGGTGGTGGGCAGGAGAAGAGCCGAGTGGCAGGGAGGGGGACGACAGGAGCCGCCGCAGAAGTGGAGCATTTTCAAAGCGCGCGCACGCATGGGAACTGAGGTGTCTGCCTACCTACGCACGAGCAAGGGAGCGCGGACCACGGTGACAAACATTGGTGCAAGTATGCAACCAATGAGAAGGTTACGCTGTGGTCGAATGTCTCGCTTTCGCGCGCCTGACTTTGGGCGTACCACGGCACACACGCAAACTGTGGACCCAGGAGCTAACCCAAACATGGTCGCCGTAAGCCCAGGCAGGGGGGGGGGCAACAGCCAACAGAACAAACCCAGACCCAATCCAACCCAACCCAACCCAACCAAGCGCACCGCGCAGTGCAGCCGTCCGTGCAGCGCAAGCTCAGACGCCAGCAGCAGTAGTCTCAATAGCTGCCATTCATTCATGCATGCATCGAGCGCGATGGTGCGATATTGTATGCGCCAGTGTGGGTAGATTTGCAGGCCGTGGCCGCGTGGGTTGGGTCGTTGCCCTCTTATTTTGTTTGCTGGCCGCTGGGATGTGATGGGACACTGCAGCAATACGAGGGGGAGACAGGGAGACTGCTGGAACGCGCCTCTTACGCTGTTGTACGTACAACAGGACCCAATCTTTGCCATTGATACCTTGTGGTCTCACTCAACCTTACCTCTCCTACTCCTACATTCGAGTGCGAAGGCATCCTGGGCTGCATCTCCCAGTGCGAGCCAGCCTTGCAACCCGGCAACGTACAACGCACAACTGCACAACTGTACGCATCGACCACCACATTTGTACTTGCACCATTCGCATCCTGGTATCGTTCTCATCGCCTTGATCACGACCACTACCACGTTGTTCACTATCCACGACCACGCGAGACAGAAGATTGTCCAACGCCAAACCCCCAGACCAAGACAACCGAGCGCACAGCACTCTGCGGTGCTTGCAGCCCCCCGACCTAGGGACAGTCTGGATCAATCCCTGTGTCCAAACATCCCAACCAGCATTTCGTCTCTACTTCTCTCATCCCTCCTCCTCCTTTCCATCCACCATCACGCCGCTCCACTCTGACGACCATCGAGCTATCCTGTTCATCTCATCGCATTCAAGCCCATCTGGATCAGCTTCAAGACAATAATCGCTGCTGTTCTTGTTCTCGCAGTTTCCTGTCGCGCGCCCTCGAGGTCATTCGGTCTCATCACCTTCTTATTGTCACCCCACCCCTCTTGCCTTTCTTCACCACCCCCTCTCAACCTCTCCTTGCCGTCTCTTGTCGTCACCTCTAGTCGATAACTCGCATCATCTCGCCTGCCTCCCCCCTTCCCTTCCCCCTCCCCCTCCAGCGCTCCCTCCTCCGTCCTCCCTCTATAGCTCTGTATAGCTCGAGCTTTATACACTGCGCGTCACCTCGCCAGCTTGTTGTCCCTTGATCCCTAGTCTCGCCTTGCATGCAATTCATGCGATTCATGCCGATGTAGCACAGAACCCCAGAAACCACTACATGTTGTTTTTGTTGGCCTCCCGGACACCTGTTAGGAGTATCTGTAGGGCACAGCACCATGTTCTCTGGATGAGCCCATGGCGTGACACCAGAACGACGAAGGGAACCGGCACTTGGATGTACAGACAAGTAAATGATAACTAGCCCATCCGCACTGATGTACTACATACTGGCGTGAGGGAGGCGGCCCGAATTTGCAGACGGCCTGTATGGGCAGCTGCGCCGCGTCCTCGTCTACCTTGGGTCCTTTCGCCTTTGCACTCTAAACAAGTCATTGCACGCGCTAACCATTTCTCTTTAGGGCACGATTTCTCCGCGCAGTGAAGCGCTGGTTACCCCTAGCCGTCGTCTGTAAACACATCGGTCGCAGGAGATGTGTCGTTATACGCCTTGAACGGGGCAAGGCATGTGCGGCGGGAGAATTGCCGTCGCTAGTGCGCGGCGGGGGCGTCGAAGAGAGGACTGCAATAGGCCGGGGGGCGACAGCGCCTCGGCATCAGCTTTAGCTGTATGCGCTCGGGGCAAAGTCCATGTGGGAGGGGTACGCGCCGCTGTCGTAAGCAATGGCACACGCTCCATACTCACACTTCCCATCCGCAAAGGCCGTCGTTACACAAGTCCTCGAGCTTCTGCGCATCCTGTCGGTTGTAGAAGCAGACATGCGCAATCCATTTAGGCTTCTCGTGGAGCTCTGTGTCAATGTCCACTACAGGTATTCCCTCGGGCTCGTCCACTAGCGGATGTCGCCAAACTGCAGACGCGCGGTGTACAGGGCATCGGGGGTTGGCATGCCGTCCGGCCAGCTTTGCCATTCCGGCATCCACTCTGGGCGCTGCCTGGGTTTTTGATCTCCAATAATCCCGTCGAGCATTCTGTCTATGAACAGGCTTCTGAGGATCGACTTTCTCGTCCGAAGACCGACGAGGCCGTGGCCTCGCAGGGCGGGATGGGCGTACAGCACCGCACGGCTCTGGCGGGCGACCTCGGTATTGTCAAAGTGCAGGAAAGCTACGCATCAGCGACAATGCCAGCCTTGGGGCCTACCGTGATAGAATCCCACCTCGTCGCCTCGAGCGACCATTCGAATCTGTGCTTGGGACCAGTTGGGCGAGAGTGGATCTCAGCCATTCGGGCTCTGTCACGTTCACGTCGCTGGCGCCGACTCGGACTGCGGTGATTTGGCAAAACCTGTCCCGCACCTGTTGGTCGTGGTCGCGCGCTGCCTCTGCGATTGTCATCGTGGAGGATGGAGGATGGAGGGTGGAGGATGGAGGGTGGATTGTGGTTAAAGGTTGGTCGGGTGGCGACATGACAAGAGCCGAGGAATGTCCGACGGGATCAAAACAGCACACGCCATGTTTCAGCTTGGACCGTGACGGCATCGCCGCGTGACATGGGTACACGTGGTAATTCCCCACGGGCCCGCCCTGTGGCCCTGTGGCGTTCTTGTTGCTCCGTTGCCCGTTGCCCAAGGTATAAGACGAGCGCCCGTGCAACTTGACGTTCAACTACTACCAACTACCAACTACTTGCCATGCACTTGCTGGCCCCGACTCTCCTTTTTCTGGCCTCGGCCACTGCCATTCCCAACGACGGCTCTCAGGAGCCTTTACACGTTCTCTCCGTGTCCTTTGACCGCCCTCCCCCCCCTCCCCAACCGGACCCCTACTTCGGCCCAATTGTCCCCAGCGGCGACACTTGGAAATGCGACCTCGCCGGCTGGGTGCGCGCCCCCGATCTCTCGCCCAACACTGTTGTGCCCGGCGAAGCACGCCTTGTCGCCAATGGCACCGACTGCTCTGATATTACCGGTTGGGGCGTCGGAATGGTCTTCAAGGAGCGCGCTAGTGTGAAGCGCCTGTGAGTAGCGCCGGTGTCGAGTGCTGACATGCAGGAAGCCTGTGACAGCTTCCACGAGCCCGGACGTCACCCGGAACCAGTTCGATCACCCTGACAACGGTGCGTGTTGAGCAGTGCTCCGAGGCTGACGTCCAGGTCGCACGAGGACCTCGCCGTGGGAGGTCCGAGGAGCCGAGCGCACCGTCTTTGACATCTCCCAGGATCTGCCACTGGCCGACGACGCGTGGCTCGAGGACGCGTGGCTGGAGATCGTGCAGCCATTCGCCGTGCATGTGCCAAACACGAATGTGAGCGCGTCCAGAAGTCTATGCTGACGACAGTTCCCGCCACTGAGGGAGCGAAACGACGCGCAGCTCCATGCCCAGATGCGCCACGCCTCGGTGGGTATGCACACCGGAAAAGACTGACCTCAGTCGACCACAGTTGAGGACCGGTGCGAGTACTACCTACTTGTGTCTCTTGCGAATGGCACCGTTGTACACGTCCCTGCTGGTCGCGCTGGCTTTCTCCCGGCTCCCGAGCCCACCGCCCAGGAGGTCAACTCCGAGACTGCCTGGCCGAAGCGCGTCGCCCTCAAGTTGTACGGCCCTCGCGAGAGGTTGTTCGTCCCCGATTGCGTAAGGCAGCACAGCCGACGCCACTGACGGGCAGGACAAGGGAAACGTCAGCGAGTTTATTCTCTCAATCGACCGCTCCTCAGAGCCCATTGTGCAAGGCAAGAACCACCCGAAGCTTTCTCTAACCGCAGGCAAGAACATTACCTTGGAGGTGACACTCTCGCGCACAGGCAGTAGCAGCGAAGTCCCGCACGCCATCTATTTTTCGCATGCCACGCGTCAGAACTTTACGTGGGCACGCGAGCAGGTCGACTCGGAGACCGAGTACGATCGCCTCCAGCGGCCAGACGCCAGACCCATATGGCTGCCATCCTGGGCCCCCGTGCACGCCCTCTCCGTGCTGATGGCCACACCGCAGGCCATACTGGACGTCCCCAAGCGCTGGCAGGCCGGCGGCCCGTGGGACGACCAAGGTGTAGTCGCCCACAGGTTCAAAGACGCTGAAACGGATGTTTCATTCCAGGTCGTCCTCCCGATGTAAGACAGCGCGCAAGAATGCTCTAACCCACAGCGCCTACAACGCTCAGATCACGTTTGAGCGCACATTCATGTCGCTCATCTCCACGCTCGAGATTTCACTTGTGACGCGCTTTGAGTGTGCGCCAAAGGAGCGGTCGGGGATTCCAGCGCCGGCCTCGGCCGTCGAGGCAGCGGTGCGCACGCGCCACAACGAGTGGATGGAGCACGAGGCACCCCCGGTGCAGCCCGGGTTGATGATGGACTTGCCTCGCTGGAGCCAGCAACGCAAGGCTCATGTCATACTTGACGTGCGCTCTTCCCAGCCCCCCACCGAGCCCATGCCACTCCACTACCGCGACCCCCGCGCGCTCGCACCCACGATTGCACTTCCAAACGCTGTGAAAGTCGCCCACACACCCCTCGGTCAAGACCTGGTTCCCCAGCAATACGATGACTGGGAGCCCTACGCCCGCCAACCCTGCCGCACCATCTACGGAGGTGGCCCCGAGGACTACCCCGGATTGTACACCCGGCCCGCTACATGTGGCGGGGAGAACAAGCACGCGGCCAAGGTGTGGGCGTATGCCGAGGCCGTAGCCGCCGGCCTGCCTGTTTGGGAGCGGGAAGAGACGTTCGCGGCGCAGTGGTACTAGCAGGAGCGACACCATAAACCTTGTACTGAGAACACCGACTTGAATGAACAGAATTGAACAGCTATGACACAAAAAAACGACAATAGTGAGTGTGGCGCTGCAGCATTAGACGAGGCTAGAAGTGACAAGCACGAGTCTCGCGAAATCGCGAAATCGCCATCTCCAGGCGTAGGAATCCCAGTGTCCTCGTACTCCGATTCATTATTCCTACTCTACATACGCGCCGTGCCCTTGATTTCCGGCATGTGGTTTGCAAGGGGCCCAGTTGTGACATTGCGCGCGGCAAAGTCAAAGGGGTGCACGCCCCGGTCAAGCGCACGTTTCAACCTCGCCTCGGTAATCTCAAAGCAGCGGGGGATCTGCTTGTCCCACTCGCCAGTCTTGAACTGCAGGTTGAGGCCGCGGGTAATGTTGACAATCTGCGCCATGCCGTGTCCCGAGTATCCAGCTGCAATCCAGACATTGGGGCGGCCGGGCACTTGTCCGACAAGTGGCAGGCAGTCGACCGAGTGGCAAATGATACCAGCCCACTGCTTCACAAGTCCCTCGCCAGTAGACTCGTCGCCCCAGCCAGCGTAGTTTTCGCGGCACCACGTCTCCAGCCAGTCGCGGTATGGCTTGGTGGTCACACTGTCGTCGTCGATACCGTAAATGTTCCGGCCCTGGTCGAGTTCCACATAGGGACCAAAGACGATACCACTGTGGGGTGTCTGAATGAGGTAGGGGCCGTTCTGCACGGCGTACGTGTTCTGCAGTGCGCGGGGACCAGCGTATGTGGGAGGGGGGACGACACGCGCTGCCTGCGCCCTATACGGGACCAACCTGATGTCAGCACAGAATGACTCGTGTCGTACAGTTTCTCAACCTCTGGGATAAGGTCGCGAGTGTAGCCATTGGTGGCGACAATGACCTTGCGCCCCGTGACGGTTCCACGGCCGCCACAGTCTACAGCGACCGTACCATCAAAGTTGGACGTGATGCCGGCGACGGGGGCCCAGGAGAAAAACTTGACATCCGCGGTCGTGGAGCTCAATGCGCGGCGCAGAATAGCGGTCACGCCGCGGTGGGGGTGCCAGCTGGCGCCGGGCAGGCGGTTTACCATGATTGCGTCCTTGATACGCGACACCTGGTTGTCAGCCGCTTCGACGACTAAGACTTACGCGCTTGGCCTCCTCGGGATCCGTGATGATCTCCCAGTCAACGGTGCGGTTGCGGTACTTTGCGCTTGCGGCAATCATGCGTTTGAGTAGATGGTAGTGGCGGAGATTCGCGGTGGCCGAGTCCTCCGTAGTGATCACTTCGAGACGGGACCCGCGCCAGAAATCAGCATCGATACCCTCGGTGTGCACGATATCGTCCACGAGGTCGAGCGTGTCAAGTTCGAAGAAGATGAGTTCCAGAACCTCGTCGGCCGTCAAGCTGCCTCCGCCCTCCTCGAGTTCGGTCATCATCATGGAAAACACCTGCCAGCCGTAGGGGGCAACATGGCCACCGTTGCGTCCACCTATCAAGTAAGCGCACTTCCAGGTGGGTCTTGATCTCACTGGCACCGGCTGCGACATCCTTGGCGTCCAGGAGGACAACGGACTTGCCCTCGGCTGCCCCACCTGGACGGGAGAGCTGGTAGGCGAGGGATACGCCTGATATTAGTTGACAACATTGAGAAGAACCAACCGGTGACACCAGCGCCAATGATCACAAAGTCGGAGACGTCGTTTGTCGGCAAGGCGTCGTTGCGGCCATGGTTCCACAGCGAAGTCGGCCCACGGTTCTGCCATCAGCCGAGGTCACGAGGAAAACATACAGTCTCCTGCCAGTGCGACACGGTTGACGCCTTTGCTTGAGGGAATGCGGGCATGGTTTAGTGGTTGCTATGCTTCGGGGTATCCAGACTTTGCTTATGTACAAGCGTCAGAACTGCAGGGGATACGGAAACGGCATCCAGGACGGAGGTCAGGACGGAGTTTAAGCCGGTGCCAGATCGGGCAGAACAACGGAGTCTACCTCGGCACCAGATGATCAGATGATATCGGCTATTGTGCTCAAGTCTCCAGGTCCCTGGGCCAAGGTGGGCTTGGGATATAGTCAAATTACCTAGGACATGATGGGGTTGCGGGTTCTGGTCTCCTCGTACTTTCCAGAGCAAAGTCTTCAATCTAGGACAATACATATTGGAATCACGGTACAACAGGCAACAAACTGTTTAGAGTGTTTACAAAGGGCATGCTTGGGTCTGCGATGTCATCCAACTCGCCCCACAGGCGCATCTCATCTGGGCCCAGCATGGCAAAGATACCGTCACTAAACGTAGGGAGGCTGGCGAGGGGATCATCGTACCCGTCGTCATGACCATCGCTATGGATAAAAGGCATAAACACGGGCGGTACCTCTCCTGTTGTCTGCACTTGGAGGCGCGTAGATGCCAGCCGACGCGCGGCGCTCATTAAACGCCGGCCGAGAACCGCGGTGATGCTGGCCAGGTTGGGGTGGAGGCGCACGTCAATGAGACGGCGGGCGAGTGCGGCGATGATGCTCAGAAGAAAGAGGTCGGTGTTGGCCCCTTGCGGTGCTGTGCTGATGATGCGGAGTGTGCAAAATGCTGTATAGGCGACGCGATAGAGCCTGCTGTCAGCGTGGTATGCAAGGATCCACGTGCCTGTAGCTGAAGAGGTTGGACACCTTGAGGACGGGGTCCGTCCCTGCCAGGATGGGCAGGGCTCGGCTGATCAGGTCAATTGCGCCAGCGAGGCACACATTACCAACGGCGCGGATCGTCGTCGCAGACCATCCATGCACCAGACCATACTCGTACGGCGTCATGAAGAAGATGAAGCGAAACGCGGTCTGATCAAATAGGGAGCGGAGTTGATTGTCGGGCTCCATGAGCGGCAGCCATCTGTCGCGCCAGCCGGCAAGCTCGCTGTCCACCCGAGTCAAACAGTCGTCAAAGCTGAATGTGGCAGACTCAAAGCGTATGCGTTCCGACGGCAGCTGGAGTTTGAGGAACAGGGTCATGAGCGCGAGGGAGGCCGCCGTGACCGCGTCGGCTGGAAGTCTGTCCGGATGACTGCACCACTCGAGCAAGGGCGCTTCCTCTGTTAGGGAGTTGTTGCGGATCGTTGGCGGCCGCCCACGAATAAAACCGGACGCAGTATCCCATTCGTTTAGATGTAACCACACTCTTTCAACGTTGCGCGCCAGGCGAGATGGACTGGCAGAGTGGTACGGCGATGGGGCGAGGGCCCAAGCGGGGGGAGGAGAAACATCAAGCCTCAACTCGATCGCAATGGCTATGGCCTTGTTGACCAGTGGCCATGCGCGGTTCAGCTTGTGTCCACTCAACCACGCGACGAACATGGACAAGGCCTGGCATATTTCGACAGACTGAAGACAAAGCCTGTCGACTTCGGCCAACAAGGTCTCGAGGTGCGATTCTAGCCCAGCCACCATCCCGATGGCGTGTTCTGACACTGGGAGGCTTTGCGAGGCAACCAGCATCACAACAGTGGTCAGAGTCGCGGACTGAGCGCGCAAAAACTCCAGCGTGTGTATCTCGGGGTCAAGTTCACCGCTTACCGTCTCCACACGGTCCCAGTATACCTCGACCAACTCCTTGGCCTCGGTTTGGGTGAGGAGGCCTATGTTGATGACATCGTACTCCGGGGCTGTATCGAGGCGGGGCTGATCGATGCGCGCGTACACGGTCTCGTCCTGGGCATGGTAGACGGACGGCTCGATGGGCTTGTACAGTTCGGCCAGCCCGTCCTCCAACACCCCGATACCGCGGTACGGGTCTGGATCCAACGCAAGCGAGGCTTGCTTGAACTGGATGAGAAAGCGGGTGCGGTCAAACAGACCGGGTTCGTCCGACGCGGCTTGCTCGAGAGGTTGATCATGGGCAACCCGAGCCAGGACGCTCAGCATGTTGAACAACGCCGCTGAGGAGCTGCCCTGGTTATACCCCACATGATTGTCGACATGGCCACTCGTCGACGGTGAGACATAGGACAGACTGTCAACTTGTGCGCACGCCCGAGTCCGTTGGGCCATTGGCTGGGAGCAGCCCCCCACTTGATGTCCAGGTGTGGTCGTTTCCTGTATCCTCCTACGGCTGCGATCGTCAGAGGAGATCAACAGCATGCATACTTCTTGGAGCCGAGCTTGCGCCCGAGCTGGATCATGAGCAATCGACACGGTGAAGGATGACTTACCTTGCGGGGCTGCACCTGACATGGGATTCCGAGAAGACCACACCGAATACATGACCTGGCATTGTCGTCCTCTCGACGGCACTTTGTCTCCCTCGAGTGAGTTGATGCCTCAATGCAACGCACCTTGAGTTGCCTGCAGGCGCTGCAGGCCGTGAATGCGGGCATCCAGACTGATGTTCGTGATGGATGGATACACGTCAAGATACGAGTCGCCGGGATACCCAGTTGGCCAATGAATGGCCGATGGTGGCTGGCGACTTTGCCGAGTCTCACTCACTGGATGCCGATTTGGCCGCCGATCTAGCGCCGAGCTGACTCCGACCTGGTATCCGACTTGGTGCCACCACAATTGCCCACCGATGCAGCGCGCAGCACTCGTCCAACAGCTCAGCTCCACTGTTGTTGTTGGGCTCATCACGATACAGATAAATATCACACCAGTTACTACCGCAAGAGCCATGTCTCCACAATCGAGAATCTATCATGCCGGATAAGGACAACGACCCTAAACTCGCCGCGACAATCAATGTCGAGGAGGCTCGGTCGGACAAGGACGTGATGGAGCACGTAGACCCTACACATCGCGACTCGGAGGATGACACCGGTATGGTGCGAGGTCTCAAAACTCGCCATCTCCAACTTATTGGTACGTGCTCGGGGCGATGTGGTTTGGTTCTGACAGGCAGCTATTGGAGCTACGGTCGGAACTGGGCTCTTCATCGGTTCCGCAAGGGGTCTCTTGTATGCAGGGCCAGCCGGGGCACTCGTCGCGTTCGCACTGTATTGCTCGGTCATTTGGGGTTAGTACGATCGCCAGCGCATCTATGAACTGACCGTTAGGTGTGTGTCTCGGCGTGGGCGAAGTCGCGTCGTTCCTTCCTATCCGTGGCGGCTACATTGCTTGGGCTTCCCTGTTCATTGACCCTGCGGTTGCGTTTGCCATCGGTTGGAACAGCTTCTACGCATCAACAACGTGAGTTCCTGTTCTGGGACCCGCCGTTGACAGCCCAAGGTTTGGCTGCGCCGACATTGTCGCCGTCACCGACCTCTTCGGCTACTGGTGGCCTGACATCAATGCGGCCGTGTGGATTGTTTTGACACTCGTCATTGTGTCCTTTCTCAACCGTGAGTGACGCAGTATCGTAATACTGACCCAAGTCTTCCATGTCAAGTACTTTGGCGAGGCCGAGTTCTACTTTGCTAGTCTCAAGATCATCCTCATCCTCATGATGATTCTCATGGCATTTGTTGTCATGCTCGGCGGAAATCCCCAGCATGATCGCATCGGATTCCGCTACTGGAAGGAGGTTGGTCATTGCTGTCGACTTGCATGGGCTAACGGGACAGCCTGGAGCGTGGGCTGAGTACTACACCACGGGCGCACTTGGTCGTTTCCTCGGCTTCTGGCAAGTGTTCAAAATCGCTGCATTCTCCATTGGAGGTCCCGTGAGGTCCTGCGACATACAATGTACTGACTGGTTCAGGATACTGTTGCTATGTGTGCTGGGGAGGCGGTTCAGCCTCGCAAGGCCATTCCGCGTGCAACCAAGGCCGTTGTCCTACGTCTCTCCGTGTTCTTCGTACTGGGTGCGATCGCAATGGGTGTCCTTGTGCCGTACAACGACCCTATGCTCATCGAGGCGGTCAACACGGGCGTGGGCTCAAAGTGAGTACACCTGGACGTTTGATGCTGACTACAGCGCGTCTGCCTTTGTCGTGGGCATGAAACGGGTCAACATCCGCGTCTTGCCGGACATTTTGTGAGTACCTCTTGCTTTTGCACTCTGACTGGCAGTAACTTTATGGTCTTGACGTCAGCCCTCTCGTGCACCAACGGTTTTGCCTACATTGCCACACGTATCCTGCATTCACTCGCCAGTAGGGGCGAGGCTCCTAGGATATTTGCCCGGACGACCAAAAACGGTGTCCCTATCTATGCCTTTGGCGCAGTGCTCGCCGTCTTCTGTCTCACCTTCATGCAACTCAGCAACAGCGGAGCCAAGGTGTTTGGCTGGTTCATCAACTTGAGCAGTGTAGCTGCACGTGAGTTCTCAGAGTGAATCGAAACTGACACCGCCTAGTGATACAGAACGCGACACTCAGCTTCATCGGTATCCGATTCCGCGCGGGTCTGAAGGCGCAAAGGTTTACGCGCCACCACCTGCCATTCTCGTCGCGATTCACAGTCCCGTGGTGCTGGTACGCCTTCATCTCCTCCATCGTTATTATGATCTTCCAAGGCTGGAACGTGTTTGTCAAGGGTGGTTGGGACGTCCAAGAGTTCTTCAGCGACTACTTTGGCATCGTTTTCTGTCTCTTCTGCTTCACCTTGTGGAAGATTAAGAAGAAGACAAAGTTTGTCCGCGTAATGGACATGGACTTTGTCTCTCGTGTCGAAGAGTTTGATAAACTTGAGGCGTACTACGAGGACCAGTGAGTTTAATCCACCTCCGAAGAAAGCTAGACGCTGATCGCCCACAACAGTCCTCCGGTTTCTACAACAGCGTGGGGTCGACTTATGGATAAGATCTTCTAGATCTTCCAGTGGGAGTCGTCGAGAGGTAGAAGCAGATACCAGAGCAGGGTTTGTAGGATTGGAACGCATGTCAGCTGTTGAATCGTGGAGTCGATGGGATACGAAGTACAGCCGGAGACGAGCAGAGTGGCAGAACTGACCAAGGTGGCAGCCGGCTCACTGGTCCCGCGGCGCTGGGCCCACCATTGACGGCCAGTTTATCATGCGCGGGACACTCGCCAGGACGTTTCAACGGATGACGTCCGAAACCGAAAGCGGTGAAAGGTAGAACTGGAGCATGCAGCGAAGCAGGTATCATCCCCTCTTGTCCTACGTTGATGATGAGCCTATGCCAAATGTAAACAATGGGATGAAGTAGTGGACTATCGCATATCCGCACCATGCGGTTGACTACTTGTATGAATAAGGCCTGGTCGTCAAGTGATTGTGGCATCAATAAAATAAGCAAACTGCAGGACGGGTTTACAAAAGCGAAGCTGGTCCTCCCCCTACCAAGCCCATTTATGGCCGTTCTCAGTGCGACTCCGCCCGCCAGCTGGGGTAGCGTGTGACCTCGTCCGTTTCCATTTCGCCCRWGGTGSCWGCWGSYACCWYGGGCAAAGAMTCTTTGTCGGACATCCGTCTCTCCACCGTAGTGTGGCCATTGCGCGAGCGGCCCTCGAGCTTAAGCTGCCGGGGAAGCAGGCCAAGTCCGCCGATGTAGGCCGCGCTCCACAAAGCTACAACAACAGCCCAGCCGATCTTGTATCCAGATGCGGGCCTGCCATGACCACGATACTCCCACTCCATCGTGATGCCGTAGTATGCCACAGCCCATCCCACTGCGACAGTGCCAAGTCCGAAAAGCCAGTGGGCGTAGTGGAGAATGCCGCGACCGGTGTGCCCCTTTTTGGCGCGGTACGAGGAGAGTAGATGAGTGAACGCGCCGAGCGCGCCTTGAACCAGTACCATGACAAAAAAGGCGATCGCCAGTCGGCGATGGGGGGTATCGAGTGACTTGCTTGTGAATGTGCCGAGAGAGATGCCGATGGCCGTAACCGTGCAGCCGAGACCAAAAACACCTTGAACGATCTGGTGATAGCGGAACCACCAGCGGCTTGCCGTTAGACCACGAGCGAGGCGGGGTACAACGATGCCAAGCGGGAAGAAGAGGAGCGTCGCTAGGGCGCCGAACGTGACGTGCACGATGGTGGCCGTCTTGGAAGACACCTTGTAGTATTCGTACTTGTCGGCATCGGGGGCGTTTGTGGCAGTTGTGGGCCAGTTGTTGTAGGTAGCGGTTGAGGCAGATGTCGTCTGAGCTGGCTTGGGGTTTCCATATCCTCCATATCCACCGTACTGCCTCTCGGCGAGGTCAACGGCGGCGAGGACGCAACTGGCGAAAAGAAGGATTGAGCCACGCATCGTAAAAACTATGATTGGAATGGTTGTCAGGCATTAAACACGCAGCTCGACACCTTATATGCGTCAGGTCTGGAGCGGCCACCGTCCACCCAGCCCCCGCTTTCATAGGGCGGCGATGTGCACTGCACTGCCTGCCAATGTCGTACGACGAACATTCTCACTGGAGCGAGTCGCGATTCTGGACATGCAATAAAGGCACGCGTCGCGTTGACATTTGTACCCCCTCACGGTGTGGGTCAATCATTCCACAAGGCACAGTGGAGACGGGCAAAGTTGAGGCAGTGCAATCCGCAGCGAATGCCACAAATGCCCGCGTCTTCCCATCACATTCCACTCTATACATCACTCCGTTGGCTAACCAGTCCGAACCTCAGCTATTTCGGTACATGTTGGGTGGCGATATCGTATCATGAGCGCGGCGGCGTGGACCGCTTCCAAAACAGCTTCTGTGTCCCCCAAACGCTGCAGACGCCTCCCCGCGGCCCCGTCACTCTGTGGGCATCGACTCCATGCAAACCGCTTTGTAAGCTATGAAATGCTGCCTCTGTACGGGGTGTTGCCCATTTCTCGGAGGAATGAATGACTGCGAATACACATTGCAGCTGCGGAAGTGTGCAGGACAGGTCCAGGGTATACAGTACGTGCGGTACTTTTCAGGCCTTCCCCATCGTTGTGACAATCTGCAGGCACTGCTAACGCGGCGCGTTCACTACGAGAGCAGAGTGAGAAAGGGAGCTGCTCCGTGGATAGCGGCCGGGGCACAGGAGACTTCAGCGGTTGACTCGGACAGCGAACTCGGCCAGGCAACATGTGACTTTGGTTCTCGGCCAGGTGCCGTTGCGACTGATCAGTATCCGAACTCTGCCTCGACTGGAACATGAAAGCCAACCCTGGAAATGCGCAGCGAGTGGACATACATCCATATCAGGCACCGGACGGGCAAAGGTTGAGGCGGTGCCTCAGCTACACCGACAACTGTCGTCCTTCACAACCTCGTTGGTTCTTGGTGCAGAAAGGTACTCTACGACACATTGAATTGACCCGGTAGAACCGCGGCCACCGCTTCCAGAACAGCCTCGTGCTCTTCGCGGGACACGCTGTTGCCCATCCATCTCAAGAAAGCAAATGATAAATGGAAAGACAAAGTGGCTCCTATGAACGGCCGAGTGGTCCACCGCGGCGGGCACCACAACGGGAGATACAAAAATCCAATAATTATCTGCGGCGTTGGGTGAATTGGACTCACGAGAGCTGCCGCGGGAGGAGGGGAGGCCCGGCACTGTAAGCAGCGCACCACTCTAGCCGCCGCACCGACCCGGCCAATCTTGCAACCAGCAGCTAGCGCGCATGGCCTCCCTGTTCTTTACCACGCAAGAGTACACGCTCTTGTGCCACAAGGGTGATGACCCCTCGCAAGGGGCATAGACTACTCCGGCACTCCTCCCCAAAGGTGGTGACCGCCCCGAACGAGCCGAGCCGCAGTGTTACCGCATGACAATGCTGACAAAGCCCCTTGCATAAACTGCACACGGAAATACACGTACAAGCAAGCGTATCCGAGCGTGTGGTCAGTGTTCTGCCCATGCGTCAGAGTCATTCCGGCGGTGCGGTGCAATGGAGCGGTGTGGCGATGTAACCTTGTGTTGCAAATTGCGGAGCCCGGTGGCCAAGAGGCATACAATGGTGTAAAGTATGAGGGGGGGGTTGTTAGTTGAGGCACCGCCGCAAGGTAGCCCGTCTCCGTCTCCGCGGAATGGTTGACGAGTCGCCTCACTGCCACATTGTCGAGGGGATCTTGCTCGCGTTGCTCACGACGAGTGCGGCAGATCGGCCCGCCGCCCGCCGCGTCCTTGTTGGCCTTTTCGGCGCTGTATGTCAGAAAGTGGTTCTGAGTGGATCGGGCGCAACGCATCCGAGTGCGAGGTGCCACGGGATGGCCGGATCCATCCTGCCGCAGACTTATCTCACAGGCCGGCCTGGCGAGAACATCTTCCGTCACTCTTCTCTTTCTTTCTAAGCATCTCTCCCTCTCCGTGTCCAGCATGTCCACTCACATCCTCAACGACCGCCAGTGCCATCTCCCACTCGCCCGCATCGCCGAGCTCCAGTGCAGCCGCGGGAGCGCCGGCTTGCAGTGCTCTCTCCCGCCCATTCACACTCTTGTCCTCGGCCTGGACCGCATCCCGTCACAGCTGGCCCCCATTCAGTGAGCCCCCATAGCCAACTCCGCTCACGACAGGCTCCACCCTGTCAGCCCACAGGCCATGGTCTCCTCACCCCCCCCCCCCCCCCCCCCGCCGCCCCCCCCCCCCCCCACCCCCCCCCCCCCCCCCCCCCCCCCCCCACCCCCCCCCCCCCCCCCCCCCCCCCCCCCCCCCCCCCCCCCCCCCCCCCCCCCCCCCCCCCCCCCCCCCCCCCCCCCCCCCCCCCCMCCCCCCCCCCCCCCCCCCCCCCCCCCCCCACCTCCCCCCACCCCCCCCCCCCCCCCCTCTTTTTTTGCCTTTCCTTTCCACGCTCTGTTTTCTTCTCTTCTGCCACTGGTGGCAGGAAGCCAGGAAACGAAAGAGTGTCATTGCGGCCCCAGGCCCAGACCCCCAGGACGATGGATGGACAAGGAGAGCATCGAGACGGATGGTAGAAGAAAAAATCAAGAAAAATAGTTCATGAACCAGAGATCTTCCTTCAACATTTGCTTGTTCTCGGTTTCCGCCTTGCAGTTGGTTCCACTTGAACTAGCTACTGGAAGCATTCTTCTAGCCCACAGCCAGAACAACAACTGCATCAGTAGCCGCAGCCCCCGTGCTATGCATCAGTGGCGCTAATGGCGTCTAGGGCAGCCGGTCGGAGGGTGCAGGATACAGGATGGTGGTCAGGGATTCCCTCCAGTGGGTGCGGGGGTGCGCGTGGGGGCAGCCGCGAGCGATCACAGCCAATGCAACGGTGCCGCTGCCATCTCATCCAGTCGAGACGAGAGCAAACATGTGAACTGTCAGGGGGAAACGCGGTTGCCGACCACGGCCGCCTCCGCGCGCTCTGCAGCCCTCCGTTGCTGGTGCCCGGCTTTGCTCCTGTCGCTGATTACCATCAGCTCATGGACAATAGGTAGGCAGAATCGCACCTGGACCCTCACCCCACCCCGACGTGCAGTTCCCCGCGCGAACCCATGTACCCATGTACCGCGGACCCACGAGGACGCCGGGCCTGGTGCGCACGGGCTCTGCAGAAGGACGCGGAGCGGGCGACTACACCGACTTGCCACATACAGTAGCTTGTTGCTAGTGAGACCCCCTCGAGGTCAGATCTCAGTATTCTAGCGACCACCTTGTATCATGTAGCCGCCAAGGGGGGTTATGGAATTATGGATGCGATCTGTCGAGCATCTGCACAGTGGCTGCACAGTGGGTCTCTCGCGTGTGCAGCGCGTCCCCCATGAGCGCGCCAGAGGGCTGCCACCCGGGCAGGAACGCAACGGCCTAATAAATCGGAAACGCACATTGGAATCTGACCCAGAAAAGGAATTACCCACTCGGACGGCGGATTACCCGAGGAGATGCAAGCCGTCTTTGCATGTCTCTGATCTGGCTGCCGTTGTCTCATCGAGTCATTGTGCCTGTCACGTTGTCAGAGATGCTGATGTCCATGGGCCCACCGACAACGTCCGCCAACACCTGTGGGGCCCGACAAGCCTGCAAGCAGCCAGATCGCGACCCGCAATCCTCACCCGCACCCACAACGCCTCAGCGCACGCCGCCCGCGCCTGCCGCCTACCCTTGTTTGTTGTTCCTCTCCATCCAGCTGGCGGCACCTCAGTGGTGTGGCAATGGAACTGAGGGCGGAAACAGGAAGCAACAGGCCCAAGGCTTGTCTGCCGCAGGGACGATGCAAAAGACACGCAGGGCACTCTCAAGGGGTGGCAGGAATCTCGAAAACGGCCCGCCGTCACTGTTCCTTTGGTACCCCGGCAACCAGCGCCAAACGGCAATGATGCGTGCGGCAACACCGAGGGCTTCAGCAGCAAGCAGCCAGGCGGGCTGGCGAGCGAGTCAAAGAAGGTTGATGACCGATGTCTGAACTAAAGAATCGTCAGCATCGACACCTGTACCCACGTATTTCCCCAGCTGCCACAATACCCGGCCAACTATCCCTCAGCGCAGGGACAACGCAAGAGGCAGACGCGGTCAGCATCTCGAGCCCAAGCTCGGCTCAAATGCCGGCTTGCTCCCGAGCTAAAGCTTACTGAATGCCCACGCTGGCTTGTCTCGTCTACTCGGTGCCTGCTGCGCTTTTCCATTGCCACCACGCCGCCATTCCCGTTAACCGTAAAACCACCCCTGGTGCGCCTGGTGCGCCCCGCTCCGCCCGCGTCTTCCGGACCCGGAAAAATCGACTGGCTGCAGAAGCTGCTGCTGTCTGGACATGGGCCCTCTTGTAACACGTTTGCTGCGCAGTGACTGGAAACTGCGCTGCGCAGTGTGCGGTGAGAAGCCTTCATGGGCTGGGTGACATTGCAAAGTGACACGCACGGCACCACACTTGTCAGCTTGTCAGTTGGGAGAGCAGCCAGTCATCTCACCGTGCCCAGCGCCTGAGAATATTGCTGCCTGCAACAGCAGCGGCAGCTGTCCTGTGCTACAATCGAGAGTGGCCGCGAGTGGGCCAGAAGGGCAAACGTGCTACGCTCTCTCCCCATTCCCATGCTCCACAGTCTCAAACTCAAAAACAAATCCGGATGCCAAGACCGACGCCCAAATACTGCGCAGCACACAGCATGCAAAGCCAAACAAACGCCACGGCGCGGTGCCAAAATGCGCAGTCGCTGTTGCCTTGCCAGGTCGGGCGCGTAGCCACAAGCGGGAAGCGTGTTCAACCAGCTGGGCAAGTCAGCCAGCCAGCCAGTGTGGTATACCACCAATAACCGAGACTGAGAGTGGCCTTGAGCTGTCTAGGCCCCAGGTCCCAGGGAGATGATTGCATCTGGTGCCAGCCATGCGCCAGCTACGCGCCATGGCGGGCACGGCCAAAGCACTAACCACCGCCGACGACGTAACGCAAATGGGAAAAAACAGTTCGCCAGAACGCGAAACGATCTCGTGGACAAGAACACGTCCACGTTCGGGGTGAGGGCACCTGCGCACCAGAGAGGCCGTATCAGTGTCGGTCCCAGTGTCAGAGTGAGCGAGACAGAATGCCCCGGAACTCAATCGAATCAGGTTGGAGGAATCGTTGGCGCGCTGGTCGAAGACAAGGGAGGAAGCTCAGCGGTGAATGTGGAAGGGAGCAAACAGAGCGCTGCTAGTGATCCTTCTTTGATTCCTTGATTCCTCGGTAAACAACAGGACAGGAAAGGAAAGGAAAGGAAAAGGCAAAGGGTCTGACAGGACAGAAGGGCAGGACACACGACGCGTCCGTGTGGTGCCCGAGGCGCGTCAGTGCGCGTGCAAGAAGACGTGAATGTGGGAGAGATCGCGAGAATGGACGCGTGCCTGTTCTGCCACCTGCTGCGGAATTGCACGTTGCATGTTCCAAGGTCGATGGCCGCTGTTCGGTGCAACCCCACGCAGACTGATCACGAGGACGGGGCCGCCGGAGCACGCTGCCGCCCTGCCATTCCACATGCAAGTGGGCACCGGGGGCACCATATACAACTAACTGCACGGACAGCTCGGACCTCCGTCGTCCATGTCTCGCAGCCGGGGTTCATCGTAACCGGTAACCGCAGCGTGCCCGAGGGCGCGCTGGGACCGCGGATCGAATCACGATAAGAGTAGGAACTCGGCGTTCATGGCTCGATCGCAAGCACAGTCCCAGTTACTGTCACAGCGCGCACCTTGCGCTCGCCCATCGCCGACAGGAGGAGACGGGGCCCATGGGAGCGTGCCAGAACGTGGTGCTTCTCGAGTGTGTTCGGACATAGCTCGGGGCATAGGAGACGCTAGGAATATGACCGGAGCTTGGGCAAAGGCCACAGTGGCGAGAGGTTCTCCAGGAAGCGTCTGATCTCGATCTCACGCCACTACATACTTTCCACATGCAGCTCCTCCGCTTCCACGCACACACCCCGTCCTTGCTCGCCATCTCCCCGCGGCTTCCCGGAGCCCCATGCGGCGACGACGCGATCACCGCAGCCCATACCACCCCCACTGGTGAACGCAGACAAAGAACCCACCACACCATGTCTCCGCCTCTACAGTACCCCGCTGCCACTTACCTCACTGTCGCGCGGATAACGGTCCGTGCGCCCCCTGGACACTCGCTTGAGGCGAGTAACGTAAGCCGTCTCAGCACAGACGGGGAATATTCAGCGTGCGGGCCTCCATCATGGCAGCAGTCTTCGATTCTGACCCTCGCTTCTCGGCGCGTGCTCGGAGCTCGCCGAGAGTCTCCCTCCACACTTGGCCCTCCCACCACTCCCTCCCTGCACATTCCAGACCCAGCGCCGCCCTGCTGCGGACTGTACCGTTCGAGTGCTCCTCCGTCTCCTTGGCATCTATTTTTTTCGCTTCTCCCCCTGCGATTTATCTCACTGGTGGTTCGATTCCTGCAACACTGTTCCTGTGGAGAGCGGCGAGGGACAGGGGAAGAAGAAAACGGTACATAGGAGGGGGAGAGGGTCCTGGCATACCGTCAGCGTACTCCACGGGCACAATGAGCAACGCCACACGGCCAGTTCCTCGGATGCCACTTTAGGTAGGACCGTGCGGTGTGCGCTGTGCGTCCCAACGCCGTGGGTCGTGCGTGCCGTGCAGGAGTGAGTATCGCGGGGTATTGAAGGCGTGCACCTCCTCTCTGGGTCCGGGCCTGCAGCGTTCCGGGACTTGCGGAACCCATTGTAGGAAACTTTCAACATGCAGGGAACGCTGACAAGCACGCGTGGGCAAAAGACCACCGCGTACAGCGGCCTGACTGGACTGACTCTTCGGCGTACGGGTCTGGCCCATCGCCAAGTGCGTCGACGCGCAATTGAGTCATGCCTGACCGGACTAAAGCCCTTTGTGTGTAACATCCACCTCCGCCGGCATCTCTGCACCTCCGTTGCGAACAGTGGAGCCACCCCTGGTTCTAAACACTTGATCCCACTCCGCGGCCCTCTCCCTCTCCTTTGTGCCCCCGCTGTCACTTGCAGTAACTCGTCCAATATGATCAGACTCCATAATGCCCACCAGGCCCACGCCCGCGCCCACGCTGATCTGCTAGCCCTAAACCCCCGCGCGCCACGCGCCACCGCCGCCGCCACATCCCCATATTGCCAGCAGCAAAAGTGCCGCCTCGCCTCTTGTCCCACAGTCCAACCCGGGCTCCCACTCACAGCTTACAGTTATCGAGTCCATTCTTCTGACCCCCTCTCCCACACATTCCACCTTCGGTCGTTCCGGCTCTGCCGAACAAACATCCAAGACATGCCGGCGCATCTGGCGGGGGGCGTCACTCTGATTAATGCTGAAACGGGCTATTTCACCAGAGCACTCTAGCGGTTGCTTCTTTCCCTCTCCGCCCTGCGGAAGTCATGCGGAAATGGTCATGAGGAACCTGCCCGCCATGCCCGCGGAACGCGCATGTTGATGGCATGTGGAGTGCGGGGTAATGAGTGGTGAAAGTGGAGCTGGAATGTCGGCTCTTCGGGCGAGACGGCGCCTGCGACAACATGCACGCGACGCACTGTCTCACCCCATTGACCACTCGTCACTCGCCGTTGCCCGTTCGTTACCCGCTGGCGCCCGGAATCCCATGCCGCCACACAAAAATGCCGAATAAACAACGGACCCTCCGATTGAAATAGCGTTCACCCGACTGGATAACGGTTGGGCTGACTGGTGCGGTCGGCTCCGATTAGGGATGGCACAGAGTGACCACTGTAAGTGACAAGGTGGCATCTGAGTGTTGCCACTGTGCTGTTGTGGGATGTTGCGTCCTGGACCTGACCGCTGGGCGCCGCCGGGCGGCGGCATCGATCTAGAGTCAAGGGTTGCTCACGTCTGTCGTCCCCAATTCTCCTATGGGCTGGGCTGAATAGCGAAAAAGTTGAGAGGAAACAAACAAACAATTGACCATTCTATCCCACGCATGTCTCAATGCAGTGTTCAGCCAAGAGAAACAGTCGCATTACAGACGACAGGAGAAAGGAGAGATGAATGGACCCTGCTGGCTGGCGGTGGTGTTTGGGTGGGGTGGGTTGCTCTGTGCCTTTGTTCTCCGGTGCTTTTCCGCGGACAATCACTATTGTTGGGTCTTTCCTTTTATGTGTTTTGCTTGATTATTTTTATTTTATTTTCTCTGTTTTTTTTTTGTCCTTTTTTTCAGGCTTTTTGGTTCGGTCTCTTTGCTTGCTGTTGGCCCTCCCGCGTTAGGAGAATTCATGTGTCGGCTGGTACCTCTTGGTCGAGTGCTTCATGGTCGTGTGGGTGCTGCCGTGCGAAGAGCAACTGAGGCAATCGGTGGTGTGGCAGATCGCAATGGCCGACTGTTGTCAACGAGGAAAGCATCTCACCAACCCCAAGCCACTCCCAGCATCCCCCACAGCATTCTATATCGGCTTGCATCGCCAAATTAACTATGTACTAACACTGAGCGCACAGCGCTTGCTTATCCCTTCCTCATGACGAGGCTTGCTGCTCCTAAGCTCCGAAGCTCTTGAGGGCGACCTTCTTCTCACCGCTGCTCTGATGGCGTGCCTGGGGCTTGGCAGCGGCGCGCGCACCGACAGCCTCGCGGACGGCCTTTTCGAGCCCGGCGCGCTCGCCCTCGGGCATAGCCTGCGTAGCGTCCTTGAACGCCTTGGGCGCCGACGCCGCCAACGTGAGGAGCGTGTTGGTCGCCAGCTGGTGCATGGCGCTGGGTTCGGACGGGGAGCCGGGGTCGAGGAGGAGGCAGAGCGTCGGGACGAGGATGCCGTAGCCCCGTGGCTTCACGTCATCGGGTAGACCGTTGCACCACGCCACAAGTCCGCGGGTCACTTCCAACAGACCCTCGAGAGTCGCAGCAGTGTTGGACGGGGACGAGTCCTCGGCAACCGTCACAACGGCTTCGGCAACGTAGCCGATCAGAGGTGTCAGGACGCACATGGCCGCGTGCTGGAGGACCGGCGACTGGCGCGAGGTGCCGGGGACAGGGCGCAGCGAGGCGACGAGCAATGTCGTCGCGCAGTGGATCGGCGTCAGGCCCAGCTCGGGGCGCTCGGCCGAGGTGGACATATGCCTGCCAATGTCGGACGCAATCTGCTCGACGACCGGCTTGGACACCTGTGTCGACAGCGGGAGCGCAGTGAGGATAAGTACGAGCGCGAGCAGGTTGTTCTTGATCTTGGTGTTGGCGACAGCGTTCACGCGCGAGCTGGGGATCAGTTGTGAAAACCGAAAAGGCCACTCACCGCATCTCGTCAATGTTGTTCAAGCATGCGCTCAGAAGACCATGCAGGACACGGTCGCTCGTAGCGGCGATGGTCGGGACCTGGGATGCAAGGATCAGGTCGAGAATAAGCTTGAGCGACGGCAAGCATGCGCCGGCCAGGTCCATGTTAGGTGTCTCATCGTGGAGGAGGTCTGTTGTCAGCTTGAAGTTCGGTCCAAGAGAGCTCACCAGAGAAGAGGTGGATCGCGACGGCACACAGGTCGGCGCGCTGTGTCATATCCATCGTGTCGACGATGCGTGCGTACGCCGCAAAGGCGGTCTTGAGGAACGCGATACGGTCGGCGGCCGAGTCGGACGGAGAGAACGTCGACGCGACCTGCGCCGCGGGGATGGCGCCGCGCAGTGCAAACGCCACAATGGCGAGGGTGCGACGGATCTGTGCAGAATCAACTCCGGTCAGACCCTTGCGGCTCGTCGCAAAGGCGACAACGAGCTCGACCATGTCAGCCTTGACGGCGGCGCTCTCGCTCATTGCGATGCGGTAGCAGAGAGTGCACATCTCGTCAAAGAACGCGCCGTCAAACACGGTCGTACCGGACAGCTGGGGCTTGACGAGCGAGGCCATGACCTTGAGCACGACAGAGGACATGGCGGCGTCGGAGCCCAGGGAGCGCGTAAGCGACTCGAACGCGAGGCCGTAGAGGATAAAGAAGTTGGAGGAGGGCTCGGCGCGGATGGCGGGACCGGCAGCCACGGAGGGTGCCGATGCTGAGGTGAACACCGCACCGTCGACGGCGCCGATCATGAAGGGGTCGTTGGCAGTGAGGCCGATCGCAACGGCGTGCAGCAGCTTCGGGACAGCTGATTCGTAGTATGGCAGCAGCACGTCGCGGCCCAGTCCGCTCGAGTAGTCCATACCGCCCGCGACGCCCATGTCAGGGTCCGTGCGCAACTGGGCGTAGTCGCGCAGAGCGCCAACCCAGAAGGGACCAAGGAGGTAGCGGTACGGCTTGAGGACCGCAACGAGGTACTCCTGGCGGGTGGAGGCAATCTCCAGCTCAGCCCACGCGGCGAGGATAGAGATCTTGAGCATGACGGACGCAGATGACGAGAGGTCAGTGACGTCTCCGAGCTGGAGGAGCTCGTCCGACTTGCACTGCTCGAGCGCAGAGGTGAGCAGCTTGAGGATACGTCCCATGCGCGAGACCTCCTTGATGACACCCGAGCCGACAAAGACGGCACACACCTGGACCGCGGAGGCCAGCACCTTGGGGGTAGACTCTGAGCCGAACGACGGGGTGAGTGCAGCGGCAATAGGAGCCTGGTGCTGCTCGAGGAGGAGCGAGCCCTCAAAGTCGGGATCGGGCGACGCGGCGAACTTCTCAATAACGTCACGGAGCACCTGGAGACCAGCAAGGCGCACATCCTCGACAAGAGCGGCGGACGCCGAGAACGCCATGCGGATGAGGTCAGCGACGCGCGAAAACAGCATGTTGCGGGCGTTGACGCCGAGCTGGCGAGCGAGCACCGGGTCAAAGTGCTCGGGCTTGGAGCCCTCGGCGGCAGCTTTGACAATGTTGTGCAGGCACTGGAGGGCAAAGAGCTGGGTGCGCCACCGCGAGTTGAGTGCCGAGGTCTGGTTCGCCGAGTCGCCACCAAGCGACTGTGCCTCGTCGTCGAGGAACATGGGGGCCGCTGAGATGGTAGACTTGGGGGTCTTGGCAGCAGCAGCGATCGTACGGGTCATGATACGCTGGCACAGGTCGATCCAACCAGACGGCAGAGCGGCGGCGGTCTGCAGCAGCCACGATGTGATGACGGCCTTGACACCCTCGATGGTCGGGTCGTTGTCGAGCAGACCAAACAGCTCTTCGACAAGCTGGTTGCCTCCAACCTTGGACATGAGCACCGCGTCGCGCTGGACGATTTGGTACAGCGCCGTGATGGCGGCGACCTTGAGGGGACGACGGGTGGACGCAAGGTAGGTCCTGAAGCTCGAGACGAGCTTCGGTACGTCAACCTCTGTGGGTGCGAACATGAGGAACTGCTGGATGCACTTGATGGCCTCAACGGCGAGACCCTCGTCCGTCTCCTCGCGGAACTCGTGAACGAGAAGGAACACGAGCGAGCGCACCTTGCCGGGCTCCTGGAGCTCGGGGCCGAGGACACCGATGAGCGCATTAAGGAGTCGGCAGATTATCTGGTAAGCAGGCAGGTCGCCACGGATGTTGACGCTACCCAGCGACCCACCATCCGGCTCGTGAGTCTCGAGAAGGTAGATGTTGGCAATCATGCCCAGGGTTGTCTGCACATACGGCGAGTACGCGAGGTTGGCGGCATTGGCGATCTGGGTGAGTGCAGTGAGCGCCCAGAAGTGAACAATCGGGTGCGGGTCGGTGGCGAGCGACATGAGAATGTTGACAATAGTCTTGAGGATCGGGCCTCCAGAGAGACCACCGACAGAGCGGTATATCTCACCAAATGCGACGGCGCAGCCCGCACGCGACTCGGGAACACGGTTGTTGACCACCTGGTCAACAAGCCACTGGACTTGGGAGGAGAGGTAGGCGCTGCCAGCAAGAGCGGAGAGCTGGCCCATTGCCTCGGCGGCGGCGCCGCGGATGGAAGGCTGCTCGTGGAGGACAGCGTCCTGGAGGAGACTCTTGATGAGGTCGCTGACCTGGGGGGCGCCAAGCGTTCGGCGCGCCTTGACACCAGCACCCTCGGCAAGGATGAGCGAGCGACGGAGCGCCTCCATCGTGTTCGCAACAACCGCTTGGCGACGTCCAGGGTTGCGTTCAAGCTTGGAGCTGCGAACGTGCGAGCTCAATGTCGCAAGGCTCTGCACCTGGCCCTCGAGGTTCTGGTGTGCAAACAACACCGAGAAGAGCTCGACGCCGGCGTCAATGACACCAGTCTGGGCAGGGACGGGGCTGGGCGGGTCGACAAGCGAGTCCTCAACGAACAGCTCAACATAGTCGTACTCGACGGAGCCCACAATCGGTTGCGACAGCTGGCCTTCGATCGCCATCTCAACCTTATCGCGGTTGAGGAAGACATCCTCCTCTGATGCACCGGCCTCGCGCTCACGGGCAGCGAGTAGAGAGGTAACACCAAAGGCATAGCCATCTGTGCTCTGCCAGACGTTGGTGAACTGGCCAGCCTGGGCCGCAATAGCCGCCTGGGCCGCCGAGCCAGAGTAGTTCTCGGGGTCGGCGATGACGGTCACAGCAGCCTGAAGGAGCGCAGGCTGCATCGACTCGGTCGCAGACGACGGACCGAGATCGGTAAAGCACTGCAGCACCCTGCGGCGGAGGTTGGCCTCGCGGTCGACGAGCGATGGGCGCAGCTGTGAGATCGTGCTGACACCGTTGGGGTTGGCAGCCTGCTCGCGGAGGAGCTCGGCGTACGCGGTCGCAAAGCCGTTAACAAAGTTGAGGGTGTTGGTAAAGAGGGTGGCGAGGCGGCGCGCGACATCGATGTTAACGAGCGACGAGTTGTGCTTGAGGAAGTTGTGGATCGCCGACAGCGCACACTCGCGTACGACAAGCAAGAAGTTCCACTCTGCCTCGCCACGGTCGCCGACCACGGAATCCTTGCTGCTCGGCTTAGGGAGAGCATTCCTCCACAGGACGAGCAGCTGGGGCAAGTTGGTCTTGACGAAACCGGGACCGAGCGACATGAGCGCAGCGATAAGGAACCACGCGACCTGAACCTCGATGGTAGCGACGGCAACGTCGTGGTCGCCGGCGCGCTTGAGGAGGCTGACAGCGAGGTCAAACACCTTGGCCGGAATATCGTTGCTGACGTACAGCGGGCGCGACGGGGAGACGGAGACGAGGGCGGCAGTGGCGACAGCACGGCCGAGGATTCGTGTTCCAAGGTCCTTGGGAGCGGTAGGCGAGGTAAGCAGCTCGAGGTCCTTGTTCAAATCGGCGAGGAGGCCGCCAAGGAGACGCGGGAGCTGGCTCGGGTTCGTGGATGTGAACCTGCGGAGGGCGTATGCGGCGGCGGTGCGGACCGAGTACGACTCGTGGCTCAGAAGACGAACAATAGGCTCGGCGAGGAGCTCGAGCACCTGCGTGGGCGCGTTGCCGAGCTGGCCGAGGAGACCAGCAATTTCCCGCAGCGCAACAATAAGCGCGTGCTTTGAGGGATTCCTTTGTCCCGCCAGCGGGGTCTGGTTCCACTTGCGGAGGTAGTTGTTGGCCCACTCGCGGATAGCCATGACCTGGCCAGCCTCAGAAAGCATCGAGACGCCGATGAGGTCACGGATGAGAATGCCGACGGCCTGGCGGGTCTGGAGCATCTCGTAGCGGGTCGCGAGCGAACGGGGGTGGAGGACAATCTCCTGGATCAGGTGCTCCATGATCTCGCCGTAGCGTGCCTCGACATAGTCGGGTCCGAGACGGATTAGGAGCGTTGCGTACACGTCAATAATGGCGTTGCGGAGCTTGCGGGGCGAGTTGGGGCGGTTGTACGGGATCGAGAGGTGCTTGAGCATCTGCTGCGGGGTGAACAGAGTCTTGACCTTGTCCTCCGGCGCAGAGGTGATGACCTGCGGCGTGCTCGACTCCTCCTCCTCCGAGCCCTTGTCCTTTTTCGGTGCAGCCTTGCGGGGGTCGGGCGCGACAAAGCCGCTTCCTGGCGCCTGGGTAGCGGCAAGGAAGTGGGCGAGCAGATGGCTGAGACTCCTGCGGGTGAGGTAGTCTGCACTCTCAAGGCTCTTGAGCGCCAGCGGAGAGATGGACTCGAGGGTCGCCTGCAGCGGGAGCACGGGCGAGTACTGGTGGAGGTTGATAAATGCCTCGGCACACGCGCGCTGGATCGGGAGCGCCTTGTCCTGGAGACCGGACCTGAGGTTCTTGAGGAGGTCCTTGACCAACGCGTCGGGGAGGGCACGGCCGGCAGAGATGAGCGACTTGGCGAACGCGTACACGGCATGTGTGCGGAGGATGACGGAGAAGTTTGACTGACGGAGCACCTTGACGGCCGTGGTGGTAATCTCGGCCATGACGGACATCATCTGCTGCGTGAGCCTCGAGCAAGTCGAGGGCTTGGATCTCCAGAGGCCCCGCCTCTGGCGCATGTCCACATGTAACACTTACGTTGGATCCGTGCTCCTTGATGATTTCTCCAATGGTGTACCAGCTCGCGACGCGCTGGACGTTCTCAAGTGGGCTCATGTTCTTGTTGCCGCCATCGACACCCTTGAGCAGCGCCTGGATGAGATCGAAGAGCTGACGGCTCTCGACCTTCTTGTGCAGCTTGACAACGACACGGGCGACGAGATGGCGGATCGGTCGTCCAGGCTTCGGCAGAGCAGTAGCTGGAGACACGGGACCGGGTACGAGGAGGCGGACAACGAGTTTATGTATGCCATCGACGGCGGGCGAGATGGCTTCGGCGGAGAGCGTGTCGAGGGCTTGGTCGGCCGAGCGGAGCCAGGACAAGAGAGAGAGGTCGCTGCCTTCGCCCGTGAACCTTCCCGGGTCGACGGTGAGCGCGCTCGCTTCCCGCTCGGACATGGTGATGGGTGTGGTGGTAGTCTAATACAGAGTGGTGAGGTGGAAGGCGGTGAGATGAGACGCGAGACGAGGCCGCGACGGTGCAGCGCTGCGCGCTCTAGTCGACGACAGTGACGTCCCTGCGTGGCTCAGGCTGGCTGCTGGAAGGCGGACATGAGGAGATCTCCGGGACACGTGGCCCAAGTTGGGCCACCCAGGACGAACCCACACAATCGTTGCTGGGGTTGTTCTGTACTCTTCTTCTGCATTTGCGCAACTGCATGCATGCTGATGCTCACGACGACTACAATGCATTATAATACATGGAAACTCTTAACTCTTCTTGTCCTCTCCCCGTTGCTCAGCGAACAGAGGCGAGGCTAGTGCTGGCCAACACGCCCGTACGCCCATAGAAGCCGACCACGCTACTTTAGCATCCCCGTAGTGCTCCTTCCACTAATTCTTCTCCGCCTGCGCCTCCGTGAGCGCCGAGACCTTGGCATCATCTCCGCCCTCAGAGGCAGCGATCTTCTCCATGCGAACGAGGTTACGCTTCTTGACGAGCAGGCGGACTGTGCGGTCCTTCTCGATCTGGGAGAGCTCCTGCCAGTTTGTGATCCTGGCAAGGGTCTGAGCAGTGTCAGTGTAAGCTGGCAAGGACGGGTAAGGACGAGGAGAGGGACGGAGAGAAAGAGGTCAAAGGGAGATGGCGCTGTTGCAACAAGCTCCTCTTCGAGATGCCGTCGCCCCTCCTTCCAGACACATAGCGACTCACTCCGTCGCTCTGCACAATCATTGGTCCCAGTGCGTCAAGCTTGACCGAGATGCCGCCGACCTCGAGGGAGGTGACGCCGTTGTCGTCGTTGTGGGCGGTCTGCTCGATAGCGAGGGGTACGTTCTTGGGTGATGTCTCGCTCATAATGGATGTTGTTGATGCAACGCCGCCGATCCAAAAGGCAGGATGGAAGTACAGCCCCAGCCAGCCAGGCCAGCCAGGCACGGACCAGCACCATACAATTATTTGGGTGGTAAAATATTCCCCCCATTTAAGCGCGTTTCTTCATCCAGCGCGAACACGGGCACTCTGTTGCTCACTGCTGCTCACCACTTGGAACAAAGAGCTCGCTCTCCTTTGCCTCTTCCACACCACCACCCTTATCTACTCCTCAAAAATGTCGCTCGACGCCCCCTCGTCCGCGATCCACCTCGACAAGACCTACATGGGCACCGCGGCCAAGTAAGTCAACTTTTTTTTTCGCGCCGCGGAGGGCAATTTGCGCCGCGAAACTGTGGTCGTGTCGGGATGGCTTTATTGTCGTGGTGTCGAGCCCACATCACATCGACATGACTTGCCACCCGTGTCCTCGACAGGGACATGACCTAGTTACCTGCTGCGCCAAGACGAAGGAAGAATCTCCCCACTAACCACCCCCAGCCGCCCGCCGTCGCTCATCACCGTCCACCCCTCGGTTATCGCGTCGATCATCACCCACCACTCGAGGAGGCCGACCGACTCGTCTGCCCCCCGTGTCATCGGCACCCTTCTTGGTACCCGCAGCGAGGATGGCCAGGTCGTCGACGTCCGCTCGAGCTTCGCCGTCCCCCACTCGGAGGGTGAGGACCAGGTCGCTATTGACATGCCCTTCCACCAAGGCATGATGGAGCTCCTCGCCAAGAACGGCATCAAGGAGTCGATTGTTGGCTGGTACGCCACCCACCCCGAGCTCAACGGCTACTCGGCCTTGATCCAGAACTACTTTGCCCAGGAGACCGGTGCCGCCCACGCTATCCACATCACCGTTGACACTGAGGTTGACCCCACCGGCGCCAAGGGCCTCGGCATCAAGGGCTGGGCCTCGACCTCGCTCGGCCTCAACCCTAAGCCCGAGAACTGCGTCTTCCTCCCCGTCCCCGTCAACATCAAGTACGCCGACTCGGAGCGCGCTGGCCGTGAGTATTTGGCAGAAGATGGTCGAATCAAGAGAGGATTGTGCGGGATGTGGTGGCCGCCTGTGGTTCATCTGCCCTGTCACTTTGACGCCTTGAAAAGTGCTGCAAAAGTGCCTCAGAGTGCTTGAAGACACTCGTTGCGTGATGAGCTGCGAAATAGGAGCAGCAGAAACGCGAGAGGCGGCAGGGGTTCGGCAGAGGGAATGTCGGTGGCGATGATATCGGACCATGGTCCATATCGCAAACCGCCACCACTCTGTTTACCATCTGCACTCCCACGGTTTGCCTCCCGCTTTCTGGTCGTGACAGGCAGCTGCGGTTTTCCGTGCCCGCCGCAGCGCTCTCAGGCGCGCCCAGAAACGTAAACAAACCGCCCCACCTCTCCATCCACACCCACCAACCTGTGGACATTGCTAACCCCGCAGTCGACCTCCTCACCACCAACCCCACTCCCTCCCCCTCGCTCCCCCCTCTCCCGACGCTCTCTGCCTCGCTCAACTCGCTTTCGGGCCTCATCGATGACGCGCTCGCGTACGTCCAGAAGGTCAACTCGGGCGCCGAGAAGGGCGACGCCGAGGTCGGCCGCTACCTCCTCGAGGGCGTCGGCCGCTGGTCGCAGAACGAGGGTGCCGCCGACGGCGAGGGTGTCAAGGAGGGCCTCCAGGACACTCTTACCGTGTCGTTCCTCGCCAACCTTGTCCGCTCGCAGGTCGAGCTCGCCGGCCGCCTGCAGCTCCTCCCCCAGGCCCAGCA
>PQXP01000456.1:0-20173 GCA_002973495.1 Apiotrichum akiyoshidainum
GGGGGGGCAGTCAACCAGTGGGGGAGGGAACGCAATTTACGTGGTGCACATGCAGTTCATACGCACGAACACGTTGGGTGCAAGGATTCTCCGGCTTCTTTCCTCCACAGCTTTGCCTTCCTGGGATCCATCCCTCGGCGTGTCTGCCTTGCGGTCTGGAGATCTGTGAAAGCGCGGAAGCGGACGGGGCACGTGGCCAGGTAGGTGGCTGCCCGAGCCTCCTACCCAGCCTCTGCTCCTGCTGCCTCCTCCAATGTCCTCGCCGTCGCCACCCAGAATGTAGAGGTTACAGAGACTCGCCTGTCTAGAGTCACATGGCCCATTCTTTCTCTCTTTCTCCCGCTTTTCCTCTCATCTGTTCTTCTTCAACAGCGTATCCAACAGCGCCGCGACCGCCGTCGAGGCTCCGTCTCGTTAGTCCCTCTTGTCGTCCTGCGTTAACTCTTGTCGTCCTGCGTTAAATCGTCCTGCGTTGAAACGCCACCGGTGACATGCCCATTTGCATGGATCACCTTGGAGCACATTGGGTGTGCTCGATGGACCGAGTGTGAAAGAGTGTCTTGCTCGCGACGAGTGTCGCCCTCACCATCCTGCCCTCGGGACATCAGTAGATCAGTTGAAGCCTCTGAGCGCTCACAGCCGTCCAGAATGGCAACCGCAAACAGAAGAGGAACTGGGGCCAAGAGTAGATAGAGTGGATGAGGGGGGCTGTCTCAGCTCCGGGGTTGCGAATGAGGAGATATCAAGAAAAAGCCGAACCGAAGGGGCACAGTCGGGTTGGACTACGCCGTTCAAGGAATGCATGCTTGCGAGGAATGTGGACCCTGCGGTTCCCCATTGACGCCGTATCCGCTCTCGTCGACTGGTCAGCGCCGGCGGCATGCCACAGATCCCCATGGTGCTACCGGCAAGTGGAGGTGGGAGAGCCGGATGGGCCCCGGCGCCCGCGCGTAGACGCCAAGCGATGAACAAAGCGAAACATAGTGCGCACATGATCAACATGGCTCCCCTCGACGCTTCCACGCCGGGTTTCGGCATCCCCCACACTATCCAACAGCCGCATCGGGCTTGTGCGATGTGCTCTCATCACCGTGCATCGTGGGATATACATACATACGAGGCCAGCTCTGTCGCGATCTTACCCTTTCCACTTCCCACACACACTCACTAGACACACCCACCATGTCCCAGCAACAAATCAAGACCCAGCTTACCGAGCTCCGTGCGTCACTGTGACGACCATCACTGACCGCAGTCGGCATCAAGCACCCCATCATGCTCGCCGGCATGTTCGTCGCCTCGGGCCCAAGGCTCGCGGCTGCTGTCACCAACAGTGGAGGAATCGGAGTTATCGGGGGTCTTACTAGGTGAGAGCGAAAAACGATGATTCATGGAGCTGCAGTGCCGTGAGAAGATGAAGGATATCGGAGAGATAAATGGGGGAATGTAATGGGACGAGCGCCAGAAGACGGAGGTGTGGCAGAAAGACGAAGGCGTGACAGACAGACGGAGGTGTGGCACAACCAAGATTCGCCCCGCTAACGGAAAGCACCCCGAAGCAGCTGCGCATGCAGGTATGTCAGCGACCCTTGACATCTCGCTATGGCAGTCAGCTCACACTCGCAGATTGCGGAACTCAAGGCGCAGCTCAACGACAAGAACGCATCCTTCGGCGTCGACCTCGCCATCCCCAAGATTGGTGATGGCGCGCGCAAGACAAACCACGACTACACCCACGGCCACCTCGACGAGCTCATCGACATTATCATTGAGGAGAAAGCCAAGCTTTTTGTCTGCGCCATTGGTGAGGTGATCAGCGGGAGTCGGCCCTAACGTACAGGCGTCTGCCCGAAGGAGATTGTCGACAAGCTGCACGCCGGTGGTGTCGTCGTCGCGAACGTGAGTGGGAGCAGCGATCAGCTGGCGCTTGTGTCCCCAGTCGCTGACGACAGATGATCGGCCACCCCAAGCACGTCGACAAGGTGTGCGCCTCTGGTGTTGACATCATGTGCGCCCAGGGCGGCGAGGGCGGCGGCCACACCGGTTCTACCCCCTTCTCGATTCTGATCCCGGCGGTCGTGACCGCTGCACGCGGCAAGCTCTCCGGTCTCGGCAATCAGGTCATCACCGTTGCCGCGGGCGGTGTCCTTGACGGTCGCTCCCTCGCTGCTGCGCTCATGTTCGGCGCCGAGGGCGTGTGGGTTGGCACGCGCTTTGTTGCGTCCGTCGAGGCCGCTGCCCCCGAGGCGCACAAGAAGGAGGTTGTCTCGGCCGGCTGGGGCGAGATGACTACAACCCTCATCTACTCTGGCCGCCCGCTGCGCGTCAAGAAGACACCCTACGTTGCCGAGTGGAACGACACACGCGGCGATGAGATTGCCGAGCTCTGCGGCAAGGGAATCGTTCCGTTCATGCACGACATTGAGAAGAACCCCAAGCGGTTCATCGAGGCCCGTCCCCTGCTTATGGGAGAGGTAAGGAATGAAAGAGGAAGTGATGGCTGACGGACAGGTCGCCGCGCCGATCAAGGAGATCCTCCCGGCAAAGGTCATCGTGGACGAGATGGTCAGCGGCGCCGTCAAGGCGATCCAGGCCGCAAACAGCAAGCTCTAAGTAACCAACAGGTTGTAAGCAGTTACGTAGGATATGAATGGAGAGCAGTTGTACATATCAGATAGTGAATGAAGTGCTGCAATAGGGAACTAAGTGATATGCTAGTGATCATCGCTTCGTCCCGAGTGCATGGAGCTCTACCGCCGATCCCGCTGTAAACAAGGTCAACACAAACACCTTGGGAGGCGGACATGCCCCAGCTGCGGACGAACCGCTACAACATGCTGGCATCGCGTGGCAACCTGGGTGGTCTCCCCAGTCTTATGCCAGCGTGCATCTGTTCAGCGCACCTTGCCGCCGACCTGGCAGAAGATTCCATGTATCTGACGGCAGCACGAAAGCCGAGCTCGGCACAAGTCGTTCTGAGCAGACTACGGCTCGCCTCTCTGACGGCCGCGTAGGCCGCTGTCCCGGCCGGCGGCGCGAGTCCGATGCATTGCAGGCGGTGTGCGATGGAATCTGCGGTGATGACCTGAACGATTCTCGGAATCACATAGCTGGTGTATTGTATTATTGATCAGGTTGAGCAGTGGGTGGGGACAAGGCCGAGAAACGAATGTGACCTTGTGTGGCCGAGGAGGAGAGAAGCCGAAACCCGCCTCGGTCACCACACCGGTTGGAATGAACCGGCCATGTCCGGTAGCGCCGCCCACCCGTGGTTATATAACCACGTCGTGCTCACCTCTCCCACCAAAGCATCTCGCTTCGTTGCTCATTCTTGTCTCTCAACGACCCCTCTACCACACTACCACAATGCCCTACACTCCCCGCAAGGCTTACGGTAAGTCGCCCCACGTCACGGCCATACTACCCCGCACCTCTTTCCCACACCCCTACTAACAACCTAGTCATCGGTGTCGGCTCGACCAAGTTCGACAAGCCCCGCGGTCTCCGCGAGTACGACTCGCTTGCCGTCGAGGCCGGTGTCAAGGCGCTCATCGACGCCGGCATCACCTATGACAAGGTCGAGCAGGCCACCGTCGGCTACTGCTACGGCGACTCGACCTGCGGTCAGCGTGCCCTCTACCAGCTCGGCATGACCGGCATCCCCATCACCAATGTCAACAACAACTGCTCCACCGGTTCGTCTGCCTTTGTTGCCTCCGTTGCCGCCGTCGAGTCCGGCCAGGTTGACTGTGCCCTCGCTCTCGGATTCGAGAAGATGGCCCCCGGATCGCTCGGCTCGGCCTGGAAGGACCGCATGCCCCCCATGGAGGGCACCCACCGCCTCCTTACCCAGATCGAGGAGGACAAGCACTACGCTGTCAAGGAGAAGGGCCCCGGCGCTGGCCGCATCTTCGGCGCCGCCGGCCTCGAGCACCACGAGCTTTACGGCTCCAAGCCCGAGCACCTCTGGAAGATCTCGGCCAAGAACCACGAGCACTCTTCGCGCAACCCCTACTCCCAGTTCCGCTTCACCCCCACCTGGGAGGAGGTCGGCAAGGCCCGCCAGATCACCCGTGAGCTCACCCTCCCTATGTGCTCGCCCACTTCGGACGGCGGTGCTTGCGCTATCATTGCCTCGGAGGACTTTGTCCGTGCCAACGGCCTCGAGGACCGTGCTATTGAGATTGCCGGCTGGGGTGTCGCCACCGACTCGCCCCTCCTCTACGACGCCAAGTCGCGCATCCAGCTCGCTGGTGGCGACATGGCCCAGCGCGCCGCCGACATTGCCTACAAGAAGGCCCAGGTCGGCCCCAACGACATCCAGGTCATTGAGCTCCACGACTGCTTCGCCCCCAACGAGCTCATCACCTACGAGGCCCTCCGTCTCGCCCCCCAGGGCAAGGCCCACCACATTGTCGAGAACAAGGACAACACCTACGGCGGCAAGTGGGTCATCAACCCCTCGGGCGGTCTCGAGTCCAAGGGCCACCCCCTCGGCGCCACTGGTCTCGGCATGATCTTCTACCTCACCCTCCAGCTCCGTAACGAGGCCGGCCCCCTCCAGGCCAAGAACGTCAACCACGCCATGGCCCACAACGTCGGTCTCGGCGGCTCGTGCGTCGTCTCCATCCTCCGCAGGCCCGCGTTCTTCAAGAAGGGCTCTACCGGTGCCCGGCGCTTCGGCTACGACCCCGCCGCCGAGGTCCGTGGTGTCAACCAGGCCGACCTCAACAAGGTCCGCGCCAAGCAGCACTCGGACTTTGTCCAGACCCAGTTCGAGCCCAAGAGCGACGCCAAGGTCCCCGCCCGTCTCTAAGCGGCACAGGAGCGACCTCGGATTGAGGATAGATTGGAGTTGTAGGCCTCCCGGTAGTTTAAAAGGTATAGCAGTCAGCAGCGATGCATTGATTGGCAGTCAAGAAGCATGCTTGCAGGCTGGGAGGTTGCATGGTGCGCAGTTGATATTGACCTTGGCTTCGTGGGCTTCTATCGACTGGGTTGGATACTGCATGTTGTGAGGACCAAGTTCAGGGGTTGATCTTGGTGGGGACCTTCGGGGCTCCAGGCTCGGCGGCGATCCGTGTTCATGTCTCCCACCTCACTGATGGGATTCGTGTCCCGAGCCACTATCTCTCTTTCTTCCATGACAGTGAGTACTCGGATACATGCGATGGGGTTGATGGACAGCTCGGGTGAGTAACACAGGCGAGCACTCCCACCGCCGGCCTTCGGGAAAAGGCAATCCAGAAGACCAGGCCATGTGCCTGAACTCACTTCCGGACCGAAACCCGTTCAACTGCCCACCGCTGAGCCAAGCATCCATGTGATAAGTAGGCAATGCTGCTGCGACATTACTACTGACTCTCACCTCATCCTCGCAGCTACCTACCCACGAATCACTCACGATGCGCATCTACAAGGCCAAGCAGGCTACACCGCCGCTCCCCACGAGCTCCATCTTTGACTACATCTTCCCACAACGCGCGGGCGACTCGCCTCTGCCGCGCATTCCTCGCGAGACCCCGGCGTTCATCGACGGCCTCAGCGACAAGATGCTGACGCGCGGCGATCTCGAGGACGGCGCGCTCAAGCTCGCTGCCGGTCTGCAGCAGCGGGGCGTAGGGCGCGGTTCGACCGCGCTCCTCATTGGCCCTAACAGCCTCAGCTGGATCGTCGCCGCGTTTGGCCTGCAGGCTGCTGGCGTGTGTGTCAGCCCCGCCAACACGGCCTTGTAAGCTCCAGAGCGTAGACGTACAGAGCTGACACCCAGCGGCCCAGAGGAAATCGCGCACCAGGTCAACGACTCGGGCTCCACGGCCGTGTTCGCCGACGCGGCCGTGCTGCCTGCCGTCGAGGCGGCGCGCAAGATGTTCAAGCTGCCGATTTCCGACGACAAGATCTTCACCTTTACGCCCGGGACAAAGTACCGGACAGTGCACGAGGTCATGGCTGCGGAGAAGGCTGTTCCGCAGCGGTTCGACGGCGCCGACGCGCATACCACCGCGTGGCTGTGCTACAGCTCGGGCACGACGGGCCTCCCCAAGGGCGTCATGACGAGCCACTACAACATTACGACCGAGCTGCAGGCCATCAACACCGTCTACCCCAAGCTCGTCCCGGGCAAGGACGCGATCCTGGGCGTCCTCCCCATGAGCCACATGTACGGTCTCGTGCTGGGCATGCACCAGCCGATCACCGCCGGCGTCCCCGTCGTGGTGTTCCCCAAGTTTGACGAGATCCCTGTCCTGGAGGGCATTCAGAAGGTAGGAACAGACGCTCGCAGTTGTTGACCCGCAGTACAAGATCTCGTTTGCCATGTGCGTGCCGCCCATCGTTCTCATCCTGTACCACTCGCAGAACGCCAAGCGGTACGACCTCTCGTCTCTGCGCGGGATCCAGTGCGGCGCGGCGCCACTGAGCGCCGAGCTCTGTGCCGCCTTTGAGGCCAGGTACCCGCACGTGCGTCTTGTGCAGGGCTGGGGCCTCACCGAGTCGAGCGTAGCCATCACGTACGCCAGGACCGAGATGGTGGAGGGCCGCAAGGCGACAGTCGGCCCGCTCATCCCGACGTGGGAGGCGCGTATCGTCGATGAGAGCGGAAATGATGCCACCGAGGGCGAGATCTGGGCCCGCAGCCCGGCCCTCATGACGGGCTACCACAAGAACCCCGAGGCGACGGCCAAGACCATGTCGGATGGGTGGTTCAAGACGGGAGACGTCGGACGCGTGGACCAGGACGAGTTCTTCTAGTACGTATGAGTGCGGTATCAGAGAACTTGGACTAACGGACAGCATCGTGGACCGCGTCAAGGAGCTCATCAAGTACAAGGGCTACCAGGTGCCGCCTGCCGAGCTCGAGGCCCTTCTCCTGCAGAACCCCGACGTCAAGGACACGGGTGTCGTTGGTGTGTGGAGCGAGTCGCAGGCAACTGAGCTCCCTCGGTGAGTGGTACAAGCCAACGAGCAGAAGGCTGACTTCCCAGCGCATATGTGGTCGCAAACCCCGGCGTGTCCGCCAAAGCGATCCAGGACTGGGTCGCCGAGCGCGTTGCGTCGCACAAGCGCCTTCGTGGCGGCGTCGTTCTCGTCGAGGCGATTCCGAAGAGCCCGTCGGGCAAGATTCTGCGCAAGGACCTCAGGAAGCGGGCCGAAGCCGAGTTCAAGGACGTGCCCAGGGCAAAGCTTTAGCCACAAGATATGTTGTAGATTACTCACCTTAGAGAGAGGAGAAGCAGCAACGACGCGAAGAGTGAAAGTGTTCTGATCAAAGTGCAGGTCACGGTGGCCACGGGTTGGCAGCTACAGAAATGCGGTGTGTTCGTGCCGCGTCGATCATTTCCCTGGTGTCGGCCCAATGTGGCACACAGGACCACCACTTGAGATTCAGTGGTGAACCTTCTTTATCTCAAGGCGCTCACCCGTCACTCGTGCTCGTTCATTACCCTTTCAACCATCACAGATCGATGGCTCTGCCAGCCCAGCATGCAGTGGCATTCAACCGCTGCATGGATACGGCTCTACTTGATTGTTGACTAATCTACTCAACTAATATTTGAAACTTCTCTCCTTCATTCCATTCGTAACAGTGTCGTTGCTTGGCAGTCTTCTCGTTGGGCGTTACCTGAAGGGACGTAGAGATGTCGACAAAGACTCTTGACCAGCTGACTAGCGCTGACTTGGCCCTTGGTTTCCAGTGCCATTGCGGTGGAGCTGCACCCTCCCCCGCGCTGTCGCTCTATTGACGGCGATAAGTACTACACGCTGGCCATGGTCATGGTCATATCTGTTGCACCCTCCCAGCGACAGGCGCTCCAGCCGATGATCGAGTGGACGCGCCGCCAGGGCATGAGGATGASCAKTMCAGGCATGTAGATTAGGTTTCCTCGCTCGACTCGGCCCGTACTTTGTGTGAGGAGGCCTCACGATGTTACACCCTGTACAATATCACTCTCGTATTCTCCACGGGCCCAGCTTCCGCCCTCCACCACCCCGACAGACTCATGCACACGCACAGACCCCGCGCCTCCGAGATTAGCACAAAACGGGGGACCCCGCATCGCATACAGTCCCCCACTCCCTCGTCTATACACTCACTCTGCTCGACGTCTCTCGTGTCCCACGCCTCAGAAACAAGTATCGGCAACGGGGTCAGCAGTCGCATCCGCATCAGCGTCAGCACCAACCTTCAAGTCCAGCACCACTCTCGCATTCTAACCCAATACTACAGAGCTGTGAATGAACTATGTGCGTGAAGCGAATGTGCCGTTAATGCAGCCAATACCAAAGTCAGGGTTCGACGCCGCGCCGACGTTGGTGCACATGATGCTCGGCTGCTTGGTCGCGTCCTGGGGCACGACCTCGACGTTCTCGACGCGGAAATTGCGGCAGCTCGAGTCGGTCGCGCACGTCATGATGACCGCCTGCGTCTGGTCGTAGCCGGGGGCCTCGTACCAGCACGGGTCGGACGCGCACGAGCCGTCGCCGGGCTGGTACGAGTTGATGGTGCCACGCCAGTTCTTCCAGGTAAAGTTCTCCATCTCGACGGCCTGGCCCGTGACGTTGGTGATGACCTGCACGCCGTTCTGCGTCTGGAGAGAGCCCTGGCTGCGCTGGTTAGCGGTCGCTCGAGCAATGGCGGGCAAAAGAGCGGCAATGTGGCGAAACCCCCCTTGCTGCACACTCACTTGTGGTATGTCTGGGTCACGTAGATGGGGTATGTGACGTTCTCGATTCTAAAGTTCTCCCATGTAATGTTGGAGACGAGTCCCTGGCCGCCATCGTAGCTCTTGAAGCGGGCCGCATACAGGGCGCCGACTATCGTGATGTCTTTGAAGTGGACTTCTATCAGCTCTGTGACCTCGACGTCCAGTACTCACTGTTGCTCACACCCTGCCAGGCAGTGTTGTCGCGCCCAAGCGAGCCAATACTCATGCCGTGGCAGCCAGGTCCGCCGGCGTACACATTCTGAATGGTGACGTTGGACGTTCCGTTGTTCACTGCAATGGCGTCGTCTCCGTTGAGGATGGTCATGTCCTTGAGCACCACATTGGTTGCATTAACGAGACCGAAACCATCGGTATTGAAGGGGCTTTAGAGTCAGTGAGAGACAAGTGGCGAGCAGCAGAACAAGAGGACACTCACTATCCACCGCCGGGACGCGTCGACGAGTCGAGGAACACGTCCTGAACAAGAATGTTGTTGCCCTCGATAGAGTTGGTCCATGCCGGCGGCTTGCGGACCTTGAGGTACCGGATAGTGCTGTCCTGGAGAGACCACTTGATAAGCTTGGGGCGGTTGTCGATACCCGTGCCGTTGACCGGGTTGGCGTCCCAGTACTGCTGGCCATAGCCCTCGATCCAGCCGCCAGTCACGTTCTTCGAGCCGCGGTAGTGGACGCCCGTGCCGCCAATGTTGATCCAGCGCATGCCGGCGAGCATGTAGCCCGCGTCCTTGGCGACCTGCTCAGTCACGACAGTCATGTTCTTGGGAAGGTGGAGATTGCCGTTGACGCGGATCTCGACGTTGGTGAGGTTCACCATCTTGACGGGAGTAAGGAGGTTGCTAGTGGTGTTAGTTGTGTGCCACTTGCTTGCAGAAATGGGGCACTCCAGTGTACGTACTAGTCAACGCCCTCCTTGAACACGATGACGGCGTTGGAGGCACACTTGGCAGCAACCCCCTCGATAGCAGGCGTGTCGTCGGCGCCGTCGGCATAGGGGACGACGCAGGTGGCCTTCTTGCCCGGTGCAGTGAGGACCGGGGTGGGCGCGATAGGCGATGCGGAGGCCGATAGCGCACCGAGCAGCGCAAAGAGGGCGAGGACCTTCATTGTTGTTGTGATGTCAAGTGAGTGTTGAGAATGGTGGGCACCAGTCCTGTCGTGAGCAGCGTCTTTATACTGCACCTCGACCTCGCCTTCAAGTAAGACTCCATAACCAGGAGCGGCCCTCAGACCACCATACCACCTCCATCATTGCCTCAGCTGTACTTCCTTCAGGCCACGGCCGGGCCGGGGGGCCCGCAGACCCACGGGGCCGCGTCCCCACACGTCAACCGGCATCCCACAGAGACCCCACATTGGCTACGAGGCCGCATCACTCCGCCGCCCCCCGCACGAGGGGCCCGCTAGCAGCGCCGCATACCTGCCAGAGACTGCGGGGCAGGGGTGCAGGCCGACTCTTCCAGTCAGGGCTCAGCAGCAACACATGTGCTGATGAATGAGCGGTTGAATGCCGATGTGGTAAGGTGCCTCAACCGCAGCGGGGTCGGGCCGGCGGGCCGCCACATCCGGTGAAGAACCGCGAGCCAACTCTGTAACTTGAACTCTGAATTATCCAGCTCAGAGACTCTCGATCGGGTGAGTGACCGGATGAGATGCCAACAGCCGAGGATAGGAGTACATGGAGTCGCAGGAGCCTTCGATCAGTCTTCCTAGATCTCCACAGTCCAGGGGCTCGCATGACATGCAACGTGAGCCTCTCCTTCCTGCTGTTTGCCGCACGGAAGAGGCCAACGGTGGCTTTCTACGTGTCGGCAGTCGTCGCCCGATCAAGACGACAGTGTCACAGCCGTGCCCACATTGCCGGGAACCCTCGGCGCGAGATGTCGAGGCACGCTGCTCCTCATTTGGAAGTGGGGGCTCATGGGGCGCTTCGTGAGAGATGTGTGAGATGAGGACCGGCGGCGGGGAGGGCGGGCCGGGGGCAGGTCGTGCCACTGCCAAGCGCATGGCTGTTGGAACCAAACAAGCCTGCCAGGTCACCGCCGCGTTCGTGATCAGGCCCGTGCCGGCGGCCCGACGGCACGCTGGGGCTACCAGCTGCCAAGCGGAAGAGGTCCAGGCCATTCCTCGTCTGGAACTGGTCAGCGGTCAGCACCGCGGAACAAACGGCCTAGGCATAGATTCCCGAGTGCGCCGGTGGTGTCCTGCAGATACTGGCCAGCGACCTGGATAATGAGTGACCATCGTTAGTCACCCAATCTCGATAAAGTCAGCTCCCAGGATTCGACCCATGTGGTGCTGGCTTGGCTTGCGATGTCGGTCCAGTCCTGGGATGAGGGAATCCGCGACATTTTGCATGCACGAGCAGTACAGTACAGACAAAGAGAGACAAGAAGTGAACAATGGAAGGATGAAGATGAGGATAAAGATGAAAATGATCTGAGCTGAGAGGACAGGCGGAAAGCGTCGTTAATAATTCCAATTCTGAATTGTGAGATCAGAGACATGGGCGCAGTGGCTGCGTCTGCGTCTAGTAGGTGGGGTGCGTGTTTTGAGCGTGCTGCCTGGCGCCTACGAGGTGCGTGCGTTTGGCGCGTTTACGTCTAGTCGTCTTCGTCAGCCATGGCGGAGAGGGGCACGGCGGGGCGCGAGGTCGTGGGGGGAGTGTCCGCGAGGCTCGAGAGTGAGATGAGGTCCGAGGTGGACGTCTCGAGAGCAAGCGGGCGCGGCTTCGAGGGGGGAGATCCGACGCGCTCGTCGTCCTCGGCCGCCTCAGCCATGAGCGCAGCAAGCTCGGGGTGGGGGTTCGCGGCGGTGGGAACGGAGGGAGGGGTGGGCGTAAACTCGGTGGTAGCGGCGCGGGGGCGGGCAGGCTCGGGTACAAGCACGGGGCCAAGACCCGTGGTCTCGTCCTCGACCGTCATGGATATCGTGGGGCTCTCGGACGGGATGCTATCGAGGATCATGCCGTCCACCGCGGGCAGACCAGAGAGCTCCGGCACCGGCCTGGGGCTTGGGGTCGACAACGAGCGGTTGCGGCCCGAGGCCATCTCGGACGCCTGTCCGCTGAGCGAGGCCGGATGGGAGTTGGACGGCGAGGCGCCGAGGGTCGTGGGGGACGGCGCAAAGTGAACGCTGCTCTTGGAGTTTGCACGAGAACGGTTGACGGTGATCTTGGACAGGAGCTTGGAGGCGGCCGCCTGCGCACGGCCTCCGCCATTGTCGGTCGAGCCCTGGGCGGCGCGCCATGACGACAGCGTCGCACCGGCCGATGACGAACGGCGAGAAGATGAGGGTGTTGAGGACTGCGTGCCGCGGCCCTGCGGCGCCAGCGTCGCGGGGCCGGCCGACGAAGGGCCAGCCTGCGCCGCGCCGCCCTGAACAGCCGCTCCTGAAGGGGCTCCCTTTGGCTTGTCCTCCTCGGCCATCTTGCGCTGGTGCTCCTCGTGGTCGATCATCGACAGGCGCATGGCCTCCATGATCATCATCTGTCGGTTAGGAGGAGGGCTGTACCGTGAAACCTACCTCCTCCAGCTCGCGCTCGCGCTCGCGCGTACGGCGCTCGCGGCGGCCCTCCTGGGGCGGGATTGACATGCTAAAGTCGGCCTGGCCGGTAGCGCGCGATGACGTGTAGCCGATGGGGATGAGACGATCTCCGACCTTGCCGTCAGCGCCTGTCCCATCATACTTTGTGTTACACACCTGGCGCATGACAATTCTTCTGGCAGCGCGGCGGGCGGCAGCAGCCTTGACGGCATTGAGCTTGGCCTCCCAGTCGGGACGAATCTGGTCAATGGTAATGACCTCCTTGGCCTTGGAGCTGACGCTCTTGCGACGGGGGGCTGGGGGCTTGTTTATCGGAGGTGTGCTAGGGCCGGATCCGGGCTCGTCGGACAGCGAAAGCGCGACGGAGAAACCGCTAGTGCCCGCGTCGGGAGACGTCGCGAGGGCGTGCTGGGGCACATTAAGATTCTCCATGGGGGTCGAGGCGGGCGTGGGCCGCTCGTAGATGACGCCAAAGTCCGACTCGACGCAGTACGGGCAGCATGCGGCCTCGGACTCGAGATGGGTAACGGTGGCCTCGCCGCGCTTGATCTGGACAAAGCACTCTGTACACAGAGGCTGCTGGCAACAGCGCGAGGTATTGATATTGGGTGGGTAGTTCTGTGATACATGTGTCAGTTTGGTATTCTGTGCGTCACGCAAATGCGCAAGGCATGCACCTGGCGAGCACGTACCAGGAAACAGATAGGGCACTCGACGGCGTTGAGATACACCTTGTCTTCTCGCCGTGCGCGCTCAGCCTTCTCTTCAGGCGATCCCCACTTGGCCCCCTTTCCTCCCTCCTGACGCTCCTCCTTGAGACGGACAGTGTAGCTGTTGTTCACGTCCTCTGAGAGGTCCTTGTCCCTTAGCTCGTCCAATGCTTCGCGCACGTCGGACTCTGTCCAGTCCTCCTCAAAGTCGTCGAGGCCGCGGTAGAAGGGTGCGAGCTGTTGGTCGAGGATGAGCTGTGTGACGACCGTCTTGCTGTAGTCGTGGACCTGGGGATGCGACAGGCAGTGGGGATTCTGAGGCGACAGGTGGCCGGCATACGGGAGCAGCAAAGGGGTGGGCGGCGGAGGTGGGCTGGCGGGTTTCGCTGGCGCGTCGCGGTCACCACGGTCGCCCGTGCCTCTCCGCTCACGATGGGACCTCTCACCATGACTCGAGGAACTTGCGGGGCTGAGGAGCGAGTTGGAGATCGGGGACAGCTGGTCGGGAGTCGGCCCATTGCTGTTGCTTGGGTGGGAGGTTGCGTTTCCCATGGTGGTAGGTAGGCGAGCCGCGACTACGAGTCGATGAACCTACGGATGGAGAGAGCAAGCGCGTGTGGTGACGGTATGGGGAAATGGAGAGCAGAGTGCAACAGGACGGGGCAGATGCCGCTGGCTGTGGTGTGGTGGGGACGCTGGCTCGCCAAGCAGGGACGGGTGACTGCGGGGGCAGATAGGGAAGTAGAGTGGGATGGGAGTGTGGTCGTGGTGGCGCGGGCGGCGTCGGCGGAGGCGGGGCACAGAGAAGAGGTGAAAATGGGGCGTGTGCGGGCAGGAGGGGTGGCAGGAGATGGCTACAGATTGATGGTGATGAGGGAGATTCTGATGACGAGAGGAGAGTATGATGTGAAGTGAATGCAATCAAAGCAAGCGGATCAAACGATATCGTCCCTTGCACAGTTTGTCATCACCGCTGACAGGGATGCTGCGCTTCCTTCTGCGGGTCCGGACCTGTCGTGTGTCGTGTGTACCGTTGTTGTCGTCGGCGTGGAAGGGGTGGTACGCGTCGTCGTCGCGGTTCGGACCAGCGGCAGGATGGTGGAGGAAAAGGAGGGAGGAGGGAGAGGGAGAGACAAAGGATATAAAGAGAGAGAGAGAGAGAGAGAGAGAGAAAGAAAGAACGAGAGAGGTTGGATGGTGGATGCCGTTCTCTTCCTGAACCGGCTAAAGGCGACGTCGGTGGCGACCAACTGGGAGCTGCATCCCCGAGCCGGCGCCCACCTCCCTGCCCCGCGTGTGCCGCAACAGTATCACCGCGCGGTCAGCCATGTATCCCCCAATGCCACCCCAGCCTGCCCTCCTTGCTGTCGCCGTCGCCGTCGCCATGCATCGCAGCGTACCGCTCACCGTGCGGTGTTTGGCTCTGGACAAGACTCTATTTTCGGGGGGGGGGGGGGGGGGAATGTGGGTGGCAGCGGCATGCAACGATGCGATAGAGGAGGATGGGTGGCGGACATGCGGTAGAAGTGACAAAACACCAAGGCCGCTTAGCTCAGCTGGTTAGAGCATTGTACTAATATTAAGATAATATCAGTAATGCAAAGGTCGGCAGTTCGATCCTGTCAGTGGTCACTCCTTTTTCGCTTTTTCGACTCCAGGAGCTGTGGAACGTCTCTGCACTCTCCGAGTGGCGGGGATGAGACTCTAGGCATGAGAGTGATGCCCAGTGTGTCTGCCATTTGGTTCTCTACGTCGTTTCGTTTCTTTTTTGCGCTGGAATCAGGTGTTGAACCAATTGCTCCGGTGCTGTCTCTCCCGTGCACCTCGTCACGTTCTTGGCCAGGGCGAAAGGTGGTCGAGTGCCGCTGATAAGGGGAAATGTGCTGGGGATAGCGAGGCTATCTAGCCGCCTGCGGGGGCCTGTCCGTTGCTTGGCCTGGCTGTACAGGCCATTCACAGGCACTGAGGGGCGACGGCGCTCTCACGTCACAGAGGAACATAACTCCGTGGCGGACGCTCTGCGCTGGGTTGCGGACTACCTCTCCTGTCTGGCTTTCCACACTCGAGTTCCCCAAGAACGATGACCTGAAAGGTTAGGCAGAGACACGGCTAACGAGTGTCATGTGAAGTGTGAAGTGTGAAGATGTGAAGAGGGAAGCATCAGAGCACCAATGGGCTGGCCTAGGGTGCTGGTATGAGCACTTTGGTGTCACCGAAAAGTACTCCAGACGATGGAACGCAAACTACAGGACCCTAAATACAAGAGAAATGCCATCATTTCGGCATTCGGCAGTCTGCGTGGATGGCCCGAGATTGCTTTGTGGCCGCAGCGGCGCGCCTGCCGTCGGACTTGTCATCAAGACGCGTCTCTGCGAGAAAAGCAGCGAAGCAGCTAAGCAGCGCCGTGCAGCACGTGCCAATGCGCTCATATTCGTACTCTTTGGTTGCAGTAAGTGCCCCACAAGTCCGATCGCGGAGGTAGCCTGGAGTTAGCCGGGAGCCGGTCCGAGGTCCGGCGTCGGCCCGGGCGGACCGGGGGAAAGTGGGGTGGGTGGTGGGCAGATGGTCCGCGGCGGAGATGGCAACGAGATGGAAAGCATGGTCACCGTGGTACATGGTGTAATGACGTGCCGAGCCAGCATATTGGCGGTGCGCAACACACGGTACATCTCGACCCCCCTTGCTGTTTCTTTCTCTGTTTCCCCATCCCTTTCTTCTTCCATTACACCACACCACCACCGCTCACCATGGCTCTCCCCACATCGTTCAAGCTCAACTCGGGCACCACCATCCCTGCTGTTGGCCTCGGTACTTGGAAGTCCGAGCCCGGACAGGTCGTCGACGCGTGAGTTTTTACCAGCAGCCCAGAGTGGGCTGGGGCATCGATGGTGAAGGAAATATGATGGATGCACCCTCCAGTACTCTGGCTGACCCGCAGCGTCGCGCACGCCATCAAGTCTGGATACCGTCACATCGACGGTGCGCTCTGCTACCAGAACGAGGACGAAGTCGGCGAGGGTATCCGCAAGTCTGGCGTTCCCCGCGAGGAGCTGTTCATTACCTCCAAGCTGTGAGTACAGAGGCAGTGCGAGAGAGAGCTGCAAATCAGCTGCCTCTCCTCTCACGCATGCCCCGGTTGCGCGGCGCACGGCGCTAACGCCCAGCTGGTGCACCTACCACGACCGCGTCGAGGAGGGCCTTGACAAGACTCTCAAGTCGCTCGGCACCGACTACCTCGACCTGTACCTCGTGCACTGGCCCGTGCGCACGATCGAGAACGGCACCTCGGAGCTGTTCCCCGTCAAGCCCGACGGCTCGCGCAACATTGACCGCGCGTGGAACCAGGCCGAGACCTGGAAGCAGATGGAGGCGCTAGTCGCCACTGGCAAGGTCAAGGCTATCGGCGTCAGCAACTACTCTGAGCTGTACCTCTCGCGCCTGGCCAAGAGCTGGACGATCCCTCCGGCCGTGAACCAGGTCGAGCTGCACCCGTACAACCCGCAGCACGCGCTCAAGGCGTACTGCGACAAGCAGGGCATTACGCTCCAGGCGTACTCGCCGCTCGGCTCCAACGACTCGCCCCTGCACGCCGACCCGGTCCTGCAGGCCATCGCCGCCAAGCACGGCGTGCCCTCGGCTACCGTCCTCATCTCGTACCAGGTCAACCGCGGCGTCGTCGTGCTCCCCAAGTCGGTCACCCCCGCCCGCATCGAGTCCAACATGAAGGTCATCAAGCTCGACGCCGACGACATGGCGCAGCTCGACGGCCTCGCCGCCGCCGGCAAGCAGCAGCGCGTCGTCTCGCCTCCGTGGGGCACCGACCTCGGCTTTGTCGACTGGTTTGGCGTCGACAACAAGAACGCACCCGAGGGCACCGTCCTCGAGTCCAAGGGCGAGCGCTTCCCCGGCCAGACCTTCGTCTGAGCGTAGCGGGAACTGCGCACGAGTGCGAGTGTGCGGTGGAGAAAAGGGCGCAGCGAGACGGATTAGAGTATGTAGGATGGCTACATGTAATCAATACAAGTACGAGGCGGACGCAAGTGCGTGCAGACCACGGGGCGGTCCCAGTGGGTCCGTCCGCAACGCTGTCAGTGTATCAATATACCGCTTGTTCCGCGCTCAACTTTCCTCTGCAGCGCGCCACTCCGTCCCTCGGCCCACGGTACACAGCTGCAGGGCGAGGAACATGGCCAGACTCGCAGTGCCGCACGCGGCGCCATGGTGAAGAAAGCAGCCGCGCGCAGCCGCCAGGCAAAGCACGCGCTCGGCCCCGACCATCCGAGCCGAGCCTCTGCTCCCTCGGGTGACTAACCGCGCGGCGCCTCGCCCGGCCGACGCCACTGGGCAGACCGCCCGCGTGCCGCAGCTGGAGCCGCAGCCGCAGCCGCAGCCGCAGTCGCAGTCGCAATGTGCGGGCCCAGGCGCAATGTGGGACGACCAGTAGTGGTCGGTCGTCGGTCGGCTACCAGCCGCGTCACCTGTCCGGCCACTCGCCACTCGCCACTCGCCACTCGCCACTTGCTCCTGCCACGCCGCTCGCCGGGTCAGGTCATGACTGCATCATCCTTCTATCATCGGTGCTGGCTGCTTTCCCTGCGTTGCCTCGCTACTGGGCTGCTGATCTGCTTGTATACAACACGGCTCTCATGTCCTGCGTTTCGACATGGCTCTCGGGCGGGCCTTTTAGCTGGGGGGTGTTTGCGGTTTGGTGGTGCGAGAGGTGGCTACAGTTCCGAAGCTTGCTCCGTCCCTCCCGGCTCCTCACACGCGAGCGCGCTTGGGGTCGCGCTCGCCGTCTCCGCCGTGCGAGTCGAGGTACTTGAGCGCGTCGCGGACTGCGCTCGTCTCGACCGCGAGGCGGCGCTTGGCGCCCGTAGTGCCGGTCGTCTCGCACCGGCCCTCGGGCTCGGGCGACAGCTCCACACGCGGGCCCATGACCTTTGAGCGGCGCGCGACGACGTCGGCGAGGATCGCGAGCGGCGTAAACTTGGAGTTTGGGTGCGCCTTGAGAGCGCGCCACGCCTCTTCTGGCCGCATCGTCTCGTCTGTCGGAGAGGTGCCGCTGCCGTTGCTCGTGGCGTTCCTGCTGCTGCTGCTGTCGTCGCGCGAGAGGAGGCTGTTGTCGAGCGATGTCGGGCCGACGAGCACCTCGCCCGCACAACCGCCGGCGTGGCCGCACAACTCCGGTGCACCGCAGCACGCGAGCACGAGAGGCTGCTGGACCGGCGTAGGGGGGTTGACGAGGTTCTGGATCGAGACGGTCTGCGACGAGCCAGACGCAGATGCCGCTGCGGAGTTTGATCCCGATCCACATCCGTTCGGGCCGCAGCCGGAGCACTTCTTGTGCGGCTTGCCAAAGAGGTTTTCGCAGAATTCTCGGCCTAAAAAGTGTCAGCTACTGCACAAGGCTTGTTTCGGGCCAAGAGAGCCACAACCCTGCCGCATTCTCTTGGCACATTGCGCCATCCGCACTGCAGCAGGACGGTTTTATGGTTTCACTGGTACTCACCGAAAGAGTCGTTCCTGCATGCATCGCAGTTGTTCGGGTCACCAGTGCACACGGCCTCGACGCGCGATGTGCCTGCCGGAACGTTGTCGAGGGCCCAGACGCTCTGCTTTGCTGCGGGACGGCGGCGGAGTTTGAGGGCAACGGCCGGCGCGGCAACGGTCGCGGTCGGTGCTGACGCAATAGAGTTCCTCTTCTTGAGCGGCACGGACACGGACTTTGGCGGCGGGGCCGGCGGCGACGAGGGGATCTGAAGGTTGAGAGAGAACGACGCGGCAAAGCTTGTGCTCGAGCTCGCGGCGGCGGCAGCGCGGCACGCGCAGAACGAGTCGGCAGTGCAGAGGCCGCAGTCAGTGTCATCCTGAGCAGGGGCAGGCGATGAAATGTCGGGCTTGACGTCAATCTCCTCGTGGTGCGCACACATGCATGCTTCGGGGGCGAGATCGCACAAGCCGCAGCGAGAGATGCCAAGCGACGACATGCCGAGAGTGGGCTCAATGTGCGAGGGGCCCAGAGTATGCTCGGCGGGGCGCTGGCACGGGCAGTCGGGGTCGGGGTCGGGGCAGATGGGGCAGGCCAGGGTGCTGTTGGTAGTGATGGCGGACGGCGCAAGCGCCGTGCGAGGAGTGGGGGCATTGTTGCCGCGCGGGGTGACGCCGCCGGCGGTGCGCGGAGTGAGAGCCGGGGTGAGGACGGGCGACTGGCGGTAGTCGTAGCTGTCGTGTGGTGAGCGCGAGTCGACCTGCGACCTGCTGCTGTTGAGGGTCGCGGCCTCGAGCTGACGCTGAAGCCCGCGGATGCTCTCGGTCATGGTCTGGCGCTCGGTGGACCACGTTGTGCGCTCCGACTGAGCCGTGTTGAGTGCCGCGCGGAGCTGGTTGACCTCATTCTTCATGCGCTCATTGTCCTGCTTGAGCGCGCGGGCGACCTCCTGGAGACGGACATTGGAGTGGATCTCGTCAGCCTCGTACTTGCGGAGACGCTCCTCCAGAGTCTGAATGTAGTCTGTCCTGCGAGCGCGGTGTGCACGCTGGCTAAGACGGTTCTGAGACTGGCGACGGTTTTCAGGCTCGTCGGTCGCGGCCTTGCGACCAGGCTTTGCGCGTTCGGGGAGCACCCATTCCTTTGAGGGCTTTGCGAAAATGCGGCCGGTCGACGAGGAGAGGTCTTTGCCTGCGACGGCAGGGGGCGCGGCGATGGGACGGCCGGCACCGCTACTGCTGCCGCTGGGACCGGGGGTGGGCGCCGAGGCTGAGGCGGTGGGCGAGATGGCAGATGATGGGCCGGCTGTGCGGGAGGGTCCGGCATACGAGCCGGGAGCGGGAGCCATTGCCGGCGGCGGCTTGGAGGCGACGGAGACGGGGCGGGCGGCTCTCGGGGGCATCTTTGCGAGGACGGGGGTGGGGGTGTGGGAGCGAGAGGGAAGGGGAGAGTGGGAGGGGGTGTGGCGAGGCTGCACCCGTGTCGGCACTGCGACGGACATGTCGCGAACGCGGCGGCGTTGTTGTGAGCGACTTTTGTGTGTAGGTGCGTGGGTGCGGGTGCAGATCAGAGGGCTGTGGATGTGGGCTGGGGGTGGTGTTTGATGTGCAGAGCAGTGACGGTGAGTGTGGTGAGGAGGATGTTTGTGGTGATGAAGAGGATGGAAGCAAGAGCAACGTCGACTGGGATGGCGTCGTCGTGGGGGGG
>PQXP01000030.1:0-109665 GCA_002973495.1 Apiotrichum akiyoshidainum
CGGGAGTCGACCGCGCGGCGCTCGCGCGCGAGCTCGGCGGCGCGGACAGGGGCGTGCTGGAGCAGGCGCTGAACCGCGTCGGGCGCGCGCTGGGCGGCGGCGAGCAGGAGCCCGAGGCGGTCGAGGGCGAGCGCGTCGAGCGCGGCGTGCGCGAGCTGTAGACACGGCACAGAGTCTGCAGTTCTTAGTATAGATTATAGGTATAGATTAGACCATGTAGCGGATTAGCGCAGGCAGCGCAGGGCAGCGAGTGATCGGGTGAGATTAGCCGCGCGGCGTGGCATCGTTACAACATCTCTCTAGTATCTACCCTGTACATTACATGTGCGCGGCGCACTGTTTCTCCCCCGTCGTCTCTACTTTTAGATCAGCAGCACCTCGCGGTTGAGCTCGCTCATGAGCCCGTGCCACGTGCGCACCTCGCGGCCCTCGTCGAGCCGCTTCCACATTTCCTTGATGAGCTCCTCGGCGATCTGGAGGTCGCGGCAGTCTGGCCGTCAGCTTATCGTTCCAGCAGGATGCAGCTCGACTTACACTGGTCGCTGTAGCTGCCCGCGAGGCCGCGGACCCACCCGCGCTCGTCGGGCGTCGCGACGCGCGCGACGATGAGGAGCGGCCACACGAGCATGACTGGCTGGCTGGAGATTTCCGAGCAGAGCTCGAGCGCCGCGGGCACAATGGCGCGGATGCGCGGGTGCGCGGCGGGCAGGCACAGGATCTCGGTCATGAGGTGCAGCGACATGGCCATGCGGTAGATGTGGTCGCCGTACTGGATGTCAGCTTGGCAGAGCAGCTAGCTCACCTGGACGCGGCGCTGGAGGGGGAGCGAGCGCAGGCTGACGGCAATCGACTCGAGCTCGGAAATGAGCCCCTCGGCCTCGCTGCGCAGGTGCTCGGCGACGGGCGCGAGGTCCGGGTCGTCGAGGCTCGCGGTGGGGCCGAGGCGGTTCTTGCGCGCGCACAGCCCGCATATCTGCTGTCAGTTCACATACAAGCGCTTAACTCACCCTCGACACGACCTCGACCATCTTGCGGCTGATGCCAAACTGGTTCTCGACGCTCTCCCACTCCCAGTCGCTCGTGCTGCTCCGCTCAATGTCAAACCACCAGCGCGCATGCGGGAGCAGCAGTGTCGGCTCGCCGCCGGTCGTAAAGCAGCTAAACACCTCATGCGTGGCCAGCTGCTCGAGCACAAAGCGGCGCATAAAGCTCGACGGGTCCGCCGCCATGAGCGCCTCGGGGCCGCCGCGGCGGCGGATCGACGAGATGGCAAACTCGAGGTTGGCCTTCCAGGTCGGGTCGGCGCTCAATACGTCGCGCGTCACGAGCACGACGCACGCGGCGAGCACCATGTCGTTGTCCCGCTCGGCGCGGGCGGACATTGTGGCCACCTCCTTGCCAGCATCCTCGCTGCTGCTCGCCGCCGCGAGCGAGCGCTCCTTTTCGATTTCGGACTGGGAAATGACAGTGTACCCGATCGCGAGCTTCTTGAGCCGGTCGCACATGTCCGCCGCGTCCTCGCCGCCGCGGAGGTGGAAGATGTGCGCCGCCGAGGTGGTCAGGAGCGAGAAACGCAGCGCCGCACAGCCGGGAGACGACGTGTCGCCGAGCACGAGCGGGAGCGAGACCTGCAGGAACGGGTTCTCGCGCGGCTTGCTCCGTCCCATTGCAGTGACGATTCCCGCGGTGCTGTCGACATAGTGCTGGAAAAGGTTGCGCGTCGCGGTGGTGGGGAACGCGTGCATGAACGGGTCGAGCTCGCGCGACGGATGCGCCTGCGTGGCGAGGCGTATGAGGTTGGATACACTCGTGTGCAGCGGTGGGTGCATGGGTTTGGCGTTTGCCGCTCCCGTAGCAGGCGACGTTGTCAGCCGCAGGTCTGCGGAAGCGCCCGAGCTCGAGCCGGAAGCTGTCCCCGACGCCGACGCCGATGCTGACGCTGATGTCTTGCTATTCTGCGAAGCCTGGTCGCTCAGCCGTCGGCACGCCAGCTTGCCCTTCAGACTGAGGTTGATATCGCCCGCCTGCGCGTACTCCTCGTCGACCAGTATCGGCATGGGCGACTGCGCGGGCTCGAGCCGGATCCTGCCGTGCGCGTCTGGCGTGGAGCGTGACAGCTCAATCACCTCCTCGGCCGTGTCGCTGCCGCTCTTTGGCTGCGTCGTCGAGCTTGTCGGCGAGCCGAGTTCGACGTTTGCGACCCACGACTGGAAATCAAACGGCAGACCAGCAAGCTCTGACGGCASMGCKSTGCCGTCGWTTGCGCGCGCGCGCTTCATGCTTGGCTCGCCGCTGCCCGGCGGCAGCGGCTTGAAGGGGGGCAACGGGGGAAAGGTTGTGCCGCTGAGACGCCGCCCCTGCGACCATGGTGAACTTGCGTCAAAGTTGTTCGCGGGAGACGAGGACGAGCTGCTGCCGGACCGGTTGCCGTGGGCAAGATCTGCAAGAGCCTTGGCGAGAGATGGCGGAAGGCCAGCGGCTGCGAGCGCGTCCGCGGAATGTGCATTCGGAGTCGGAGTGGTGACTGGGGCCACCGTGGAGGGGAGGAAGGGCAGGTTCGGGATAGCGGTTGTCGAGGCTGGAGGGAGGGTCGTCGGAGGCACAGCTGGGCGGAACTGGTTCGAGGCCTGCACGGCAGCAGAGGGCTGGGCGAGCGGCCGCTTGCTGGGTGCAACACTCGGCACCGCCGCCGCAACCTGTGTGGCGCTCGGTCCGGGACGAGGGGGTGCAGGTGCAGGTGCAGCCGGCGCTGTTGCCGTGGCCGATGCCGGCGCCAACGAAGCAGCAGCTGCTGCCGGCGCGGTCTTTTTCCTCCCCTTCTTGCCCTTGTCCGCCTTCTCCTCGTCCCATGTGCACTGCGCTAGTCAGCATCATGTCATTGTTTTGGAATGGAAATGGTTATGTTTGTTGAGTCAGAGCCGCAAAAGTGGAGGTCAGGAAGAATCGGTTGGGAATGCCAAGAGAACGAGCCATTCGGCCAAGCTATCCGCGATCCGCGATCCGGATCGGCAATCCCAATCCGCAGCACATGGAGCAGTCTGGAGGAAGATTCCACAGTTCCAGGGCAGGGCTGTACGCAAGGGTGTTGAATGCCCGAGCGGCCACTCGCCCGCAGTCGGCTCGTTCGCCTCTGCATGCCGCACAGTCATGTCAACCGCATGACGTGCGGTGCGTCCAGCACGAGGCGGCCGGGGCCGGGGCCCTGCTGACAAACCCTCCACTCTCCCAGCAGAAGATTATCCCCCATCTTCCGTTCCCGGCTGCTTGTGCTTGTGTCACTGTTTCCTGACCCACGGACCAGAGCCTCCACCTCCGCTGGCCGCGACCGCACCACCAGACCTCCACCAGCATGACTCACCTCGCGGCCCATGGCGGCGCAGCGGAGACACTTTGGGCGGACCTCGTCGCACTTTACTTTGCGCGCGCGGCACGTGAGGCAGCCGCGGCGCGAGCGCGTGTATTTGCGCGGACCCCCGGGGGCGGGCTGGTTCAGCATGAGCGACGCGTGCGTGACGAGGTCGGCGAGGCGGACGAGGTCGGGACGTGCTGACGCCGCCGCCGCTGCTGCTGATGTTGATGCTGGTGCTGCTGCGGCAGTTGCAGATGCAGTTCCCGCAGACGGGGGCGCTGCGCGCGCGGGCGGCGCGGCTGATGTGGAGACTGATGCGGGCGCGGAGCCGGCAGCAGCAACGGACACGGACGCTGTGGGCGCCGGCATGGGGACTGCCGGCCAGCCGGGGGCCGCGCCGCCGACATTCACATTCATGCCATTGAGCCCGCTGGGGCCAGCGCTCGCGCCTGCGCCTGCACCCATCGCGTCGAATGCGCTCGTGTCGAGTCCCAGCAGCGCCTCAATGTCGACGGCGCCGCCGCCGGGGATCGCGGCGAGCACGGCCGCCATGTCCTCTGGCGACAGGCGCGCGAGCTCGAGGAGCGCCGCCGTGTCTGCGGGCGACAGGCCGTTGAGCGCCATGAGGTCGTTGGCGTTCGGGTCCATCGCTTGGTGGGGAAGTATTTATTGATAGTCGCAGCCCTCTCGGTGGTAGTTGTTATTGTTGCTGTTGGCAATGCAAAGGCTGGTGCTGATCCAGCAGCTGCCGGAGCGGAGAGAGTGGCTCCGTAGACAGATACCCGGGAGTCAGCGACGGTGTCGGACACGATCGGTGCGCGGTAGTGCTGGCACTTGTGGTGGCAGCGATGGATGGATTGCGCAAGCCAGACAAGAGAGTGATGTTGGAATACCGTGGTGGGGCAGATTGTCGCGATGGCGTGGACGGCGGCGACTGATGTTTTTGTTGGCTTGCGCGGGCCGACAGCGGATTGTTTCCGTTATGTGTGTGTGTTTGTGTGTTGATCCGAGGGGTGATACAAGGAGATGGGATGGGGGATGGGATGGAGGAGGGTGAGAGAGAGAGAGAACTACAGTAAGAGACCGATAGAGGGAGGGATGACCCGGTAGACCAGCCAGGTGCGTCGGTGTGCAAAACAAAAGGTGGCTGCCCGGCGTTGCGATGTCGAGAAGGTCAGATAATCGGACTCCAAAAGGTCAAATCAATCCACCGCCCAGCCTGGCCGCTCTCGCTCATTTCCGATCACCTCCACTTTTCCATGCCCTGCCTGCCCTCGCTCTATTCGCCAATTGCCCCCCACCCCAGTCGCCACCCACCCCCACTCTCGACTCGACGACTCAGCCCTCGGATTTGCTATTCCTGGTATATTCCTGGTATATTGTCCAAAGTCCAAACTACTGCTGCATGTCGTCGTCGCGGGTCTTGTTCTACTACTGCTACTACTACTACTTGCTACTACTACTACTACTGCTACTACTGACGGGACCAGCCCCATGAAAGGCGGCCCTCGGCCGCCCCAGTGTCTGGTTCTACAGAAAGGGGGAATACTACCCTCAAGAGGAAATCAAGACCGGCGCGGTCGGTGGTGGGGTGATACTAGAGATGTGGAAAGAGAGAAACCGAACAAACGGGCAAGGGGGATAACACAAACTGGAGACCGGGGATGAGAAATTGAGAAAGTAGATAGAGAAGACGAAGGAAGGGATATCACCACCATCACGCCTTCGAGCCATTATAAGGCTGTGCGACTGTCCGTACCGCTTCGCCGACGACAATCAATGCTACACCTGCCGCGGGGGCACACCGGGTTGGTGCCCCAGGCGGCAGCCATATTCACAAGAGGGGGGGGGGAGAGAGGGAAGAGAAAGAAAGAGACCGTCCTACCATCGAGGCAGGTTTGACACTGGCTGTCAGCTCACCCCACAGACCATCTGCACTCACCCTAGTTGCCGCCGTGCGTCCGTGCGACGGCGATAACGACCGGCTGCCGTCAGCTCTACAAGAGTGCGAGATCCGAGAGACATACCTGGGCAACGCTGCGGAGGACATCGCGCATGCGCTTGCCGGCGTCCTGCTCCGACGGCCGCGGCGCGGCTGGTGTTGCCGGGTACGAGGAAGCCGCGGTCTCCTCGACGGCCAGAGCGGCGGCAGCGGCGGAGAATGCGCGGGTGGGGGGGAGTGACCTGTATGCAGTGGCCGACCCGCACATGCACGCTATCCGCGCCGCCGCAGGAGCCGCGAGGGGGATCTGGGAGGGAGCGACTCGCCAGAGTGCGCTCGCGCGAGAGAACATTGCCGGATCCGCGCGACGGGGTGGGAGGGGAAAAGTGGAGAGCTCGAGGCCGTGGATCTGCGTGCTGGCGGTCCTCGGGGTACTGATGATGCGAATGAGAGAACGGATGTCGCGACGTGGTCGCTGCTGTGATGTTGCGGACTGGACTTGGCTTGCTCGTGATCTTTGGACTCCGCTTGTCGGCAAAGAAGAGTGGTCGGGTATGGCTGTATGCGGAGATGGGTCGACCTCCGTCTTTTGCACTTTTTGCTTTTTGGGTGGCAACAAATCCTGGCCCTACCGCGGTCAGCGCACCGAGCACCACAGACGCTTGCGTCAACAACGCTGTTCATCTCTCTCCTGCTCTGCAGCACATCCATCCACCATGTCTGGTACGTCTTGCCCCTTTATGCCGTCTCAATGTGTAGTAGAGCTAACGCCCCAGAAACAGTGCAGGACCAGCTCGCTTCGCTCGCGGCGCGCAAGGAGACGACGCAGCAGCGTCCCGGCCAGTCGAACACGCTCGTCGCGCCGTCCAAGCTCGCCAAGAACAAGCGTCTCCCCGCTACCATGATTACCCCCGGCGGCAAGATCGAGACCTCGAAGAAGGCCAAGGGCCGCAACGACAGCACGAAGAAGAAGAAGCGCTCCGAGGCCGGCAAGGAGAAGGCGCTCGAGCGTCTCGAGCGTCTCGACGTCAAGTTCAAGCGCAGCGAGGACAAGCAGGTGAGTGGTCATTGTGTTTGGTGGGGCTTTCGCATGACTGCAGCTATTCTCGAGGGCTCGTAGCTGCCCATCAGTGCAACGTCCTGCCGTCCTGTGATCTTGTTGCTGACCCTACAGGCGAAGAGGAAGCGCGCCAAGCAGGCGTGGGAGTAGACACAACCAGGATACTGTATGTACTGTAGATGCATTAAAACCACCTAGCGACTAGCGATTGGATTCGATGCGGCGTCGACTGTTGCCAGCAGCTGGACAGGGTTGGTGATGGTTGGGACGCCGAGCGCCGGCCGCGGGTGAAGGGGACGTGGATCTGTCACTCTGAAGTAGGCAACCGTTAGAGCGAAGCCTGCATGGTGGTTGCGTGTCAAAGCTGCAGCATCGCGTGACCTGCTGATGCATACTCCGAACACATGCATCCCGTCGCCGCGCAGAATGCCGACGACGGCGCCGAGCGAGTCCTTCCGTCATTATGCCGCCCGAAACAACAAAAAGAAAGTCCACGGCCGGGATTGAACCGACGACCACTTCCGATTTCAGGCGCTGTTAACGACACCGGAAAGAAGCATGCAACCACTACACCACGCGGACCTCTTGATCTTCATTGTGTATACCTTGGGGCGCACCTGATAAACATGGCGAGGGGTGGGCGCAGAGCCACGGAGAGTCGGTGGAGAGTGATTGGAGGTGGTATGTTAGCAGTGCTAGCAGTGAGGGGGATGGCGGGAGTACGAGCATTGGGAAGCAAAGCAAGTCACTTGCATGCATGCTTGCTTGCACTGGAATGCGGACAGGCCAACCTGCTGATGACTGATATTTCGGTTCCGCCCGATTGGTCCGACGAAATGCGACCGAATCCATCCACTTTAATAATCCACCCCAGATGTCCACTCGGTCAGTCACTCGGCATATTACTGTTGCTCTTTCTCCATTGTCCTTCAACTCAGTTCACCCACATTGCCCAACATGATGCGCTCCGCTATTGCCTCGTCGTCCCGCCTCCCCCGTGTTGCCCGCGCCGCCCGCTCGGCCACCGCCGGCCTCACCGCTCCCCGCGCCGCCGCTCCCTTCATGACCAACGCCCGCGCTCTCGCCACCACCTCGTCGAACCACATGCTCATCGACAGGAGGGCACGCGTCCCCCGCGTCGCCCCCAAGCTTGGTAGGTAGCCGAGAGCAGGCTGTCCCCCGCTCCCTGTAGCTGACGCGCTTCAACCCTACTTGTATGCCTTTCCGCCTGCATATCCGCCCACCGCACACCCCTGCTGTCCACAGCCCGCACCATGTTCATCCAGACCGAGACTACCCCCAACGAGGCGTCGCTCAAGTTTATTCCCGGTGTCCAGGTCATGCCCAGCGGAACCCACGAGTTCCTCGACCTCCGCTCGGCTCTCGGCTCTCCCCTGGCTACCCGCCTGCTGAGCGTTGACGGTGTCGTCTCCGTCTTCTACGGACCGGACTTTGTCACCTGCTCCAAGGACGAAAACTATGCGTGGTCGATCCTCAAGCCTGAGGTCTTTGCCATCCTCATGGAGCACTTCTCGTCTGGCGCGCCGCTGTTCAAGGAGGGCTCTGAGAGCAGCGGAGCCGAGGACACCCGTGTGCTCGACACCGACTCGGAGGTCGTCGCCATGATCAAGGAGCTCCTCGAGACCCGTGTCCGCCCCGCCATCATGGAGGACGGTGGAGACATCGAGTACAAGGGCTTTGACGAGGACACTGGTCTCGTCATGCTCAAGCTCAAGGGCTCGTGCCGCGGCTGCTCGTCGTCGTCCGTCACCCTCAAGAACGGCATCGAGCGCATGCTCATGCACTACATCCCCGAGGTTCAGGCCGTCGAGCAGTTTATCGACGAGGAGGAGAAGATTGCCCTCGACGAGTTCAACAAGCTCGAGGCTCGGCTCGCAAAGGACAAGGCCGGCAAGGACGCCAAGCCCGAGTAAGTAGGCACGGCCGTGGCTTCCTTGGGCAGTACTGATCGCTCCAGCATGAGCCAGTACATGTCCGCGTAAAATGTAGTATGCATAGACCCTTCATTTCGTGCAGCGTGAGCGTGGTGTGTCGGGGGCAGCAAGCACTCGCGAGCTGACCAGGCTGGTGGCCGTGCCCCTCCGGACGCCTGACGTCCAAGCCTCGTTATATCAGTCGGTAGATAGTTTGACTCTTACTACAAGATATCAAAATGTCATGGGTTCGAGCCCCATACGAGGCTGGAGCAAGCGTGGCTCTCCGCGCCTGCCTTTTTAATGTCAGCGAGGCCCGAGGAGAGCTGCCGCGCGTGGGTCCCAGTTCTGTGGCCCACTCAACCCATATGATATCACAGAATGCAGATAACAAGTAACCCAAAGAAGATTATATATAGCATTATAGCGAGAGGTCCACGACCGAGTCGCTGAGCATGAACCACGCCTCGAGCCAGCGGATCGGCAAGTTCTCGCCGCTCTCCTCGCCAGCGACGACCTCGGCCACAGCCCCGCGCACCTGGCAGGGGTGCACGCTCCACACCGTCTTGCCCGTGACGGGGTGTTCCGTCTGCTGGAGGAGCGGAAACGGCGCATCGCCAGGGAGCATGATGGCGTCGGCGCGGCCGCCGGCCGCAACCGTGGCGCGCAGGACGTGTCGCGCGAGCGCCGCGAGGGGGAGCGGGACGCCCTCTGCCTGTCAGCAAACTCTCAGTGCCGCCACTCACGCTCGTCCCAGGCGGAGATGCACAGCATGGGCACGCGGTACGTCGGCGAGTAGACGACGCTCAGGTCCAGCTCCATGCGCTGCTGGGGGGCATGCGGGGCCGCGGCGGGGTCGTCTTCCTCCTCGATCTCGGCCGCATCGTCGTCGCCGTCCGTCGTGGTGTACACTACGCTGTGCCGCAGCAGGTAACCCTGCTCGCCGCGCCACTGTTCGTCAGCGGCGTCTTCCCCGCAACATACCTTTGACTCGACGCCCTTCCACTCCCAGCCCACGTTGGTCCGCTCCGGCCCAAGAACACGCGCGTGCCCCGCATACTTTGCAATGAACGCGTTGCTCGCCGCCTTGAAACTCTCAAAGCTTGGGAACGGTTCAAGTAATTGCTCAGTAGACGGAACAACTATCAGTGTAAGCGATTGCGTTTCCGCTAGACAAAATGCATGCGAGAAATGAAGACATGGGGAGCACGACTACTTGCGATTCTTACCCTTGCGGCGCTTGGAGCCGTTGGCCTTCTTCTTCGACTCGGCGGGGGCGGTGCTCGACTCGGTGGTGGGCGTCTCGGGCTCGGCGTGCGACGAGTCCTCCTCGGCTTCGTTGGCAGCGACGGGGTCAATGGCCTGGGTGTTATCGCTCGACTCGTTGGACAGCTCGGGGTCGCCGGGCTGGGCGGCCGGCTGCTCGACAATAGTGCTGACCTCGCCGTTAGGGGAGGTGGCCTGGATAGTGACCTGGTCGCCCTTGACCGACGCGGTAATCTCGTTCTTGAGCGACGAGCCGAGGGCCTTGTACGACGAGCCGAGCTGCTCGGGCTCGTGAGTCACAACATCTGAGAGCTGGACGAGGATGCCCTCACGGGGAGCCGGGTGGGGCGAGGGAGCACCGCCCGAGTTCTGGCCGGAAGGACGACGGGAAAAGGCGTTGATGACACGCTGGCGCTCGATGATACCGCGCATAATGTCACGGGTGGCACGGCGCTGGGCCTTGCGCTTCGAGTGGTTGTCCTGGTAGCGGTCGGTCTCATCAATAATCTCCTCGCCGATAATCTCCTCGATGAGGTCCTCGAGCGAAATGATACCAAGGGCACCGCCGCGGTGGCCGGGGGTCTCGCTGATGAGCAGGAGGTGGGCGCGGCCGGTCTGGAAGTAGTCGAGGGCCTGGAAACAGTTGAGGTCGGGGGTGGCCTCGGGGAGCGAGTTGAGGGTAAACTTGTTGACGGGGAGCTCGTCCTCGGGGTTGTAGGTAATGAGCTAATGTCAGCTTGCACACGTACGGATAAGCTCACCCTCTTGACAAGGAGCATGCCGACAAAGTTGTCGGGCTGTCCGGGCTCGTGGATGGGGATACGCGAAAAGCCAGAGATGAGAATGTGGTCGACGGTCTCGTGGTCGAGGACCTTGTCCGCGGGGAGGACGAGGCAGTCGCTGATAGGGGTCATAATCTCCTTGACGTGACGGTCGTTGAGAGAGAGAACGCCATTTAGAATAGTGATCTCGTCGTCGCGGAGGGGCTCCTCGCCCTCACGGTGGAACTGGAGGAAGCTCTTGAGTTCGGCCTTCTTGTAGCTAAACGTCAGTCACTCGTAACCTCGTCCACTCACGTGTGGCCAGAGTCGTGGCCGAGGATCCAGTCGAGGAGCTTGGCGAGGGGCCAGGCAACGGGGGCAAAAGTCCACATCATGAACTGGACCAGAGGCGCGCAAGTACCACCGATAGCGAGGCCATAGCGAACACAAATCTGCTGTTAGACTGTACATGAGCACGGCGACTCACCGCTTGAGGGATGACCTCGCCAAAGATGACGATCATGACGGTGGAGACGGCGACCGCGTAGAAGCCACCGCCAAGCACGTCGTGCAGGAAAATGGGCAGGGACTCGTTGACGATCTGCACAGGTCAGCGGGTTCCGCAGCAGGTGGCGGGGGCACTCACAACGTTGGCAAGCAGAAGAACGACGAGGACCCAGTGACGTCCACGGTTCAAGAGGCGGAGGACCTTTGCAGCATCGCTGCGCTCCTTGGGGTCCTCGGACGAAGCAGCGAGGACACGGAGGTTGAGATCATCAGAGCCCATGAGAGCCAGGGTCAGACTGTTCTTATCAGCAGCGGCTCTTGCTTTGGAATTCGACGTACCCAGCAAAGACACCTCCGAGGAGGACAAGAGCTACGCTAAAGAGGAGCTTGGCCATGAGCTGGGGCTTGGGGCCGCCCTCGGCGGGATCGTTGAGCACCTCGGCGGCCGCGGAGATTGCCCACTCCTGGCTGCGCTTCGCATGGGAGTGCTTGACGGCTTCGGGGACGAGGTGGATGAGCTTGGAGAGAGAGAATAGCGTGGGGAGCGACGCCGTGCGGCGCGTGAGGAGAGGGGGCATGGCCGGCAGGTTTGACTTTTCAGAGGGAGACGAAAGACAAGCGTCGAGTGTTGTAGCGCGCGTGCTAGTGACCGAACGCGTGGTTTGAGGGCAGCGGGATGCGCTATTCAAGGAGCGGGGCCGACGAGCCGATGATTGCTGTCCTGCTGCGGGGATGTGCGGAGAGCGATTATGCACAAGGATGGACGATGAAGAGATAATGTCAAGAGAGAAATGGACGGTGGTGGTCGGCTGATGGGATCCACTGTTCCGCGTTGTAGCCAGGGTCCCACCCAGGAAGCCGCTCCATGTCACAAACACTAAATGACCCGCACTGGGCAACTCTTGGCAGGATGCCCAATGTTGACTTTGCTTCCACCACATGACTGTTCGCCATCACTTTGTTGCTGCTCGCTGCCACTCGGTCGTCTCAGACCACCACCCAGGCGCCGCGTGGACGTGTGTGGGGTGGAGAGAAGGCGGTAGGAGCTACTTGCTCACATTTGACTTCCCCGCATGTGTCTTCCTCGCCTCGACTGCCTTCCCTGCCGAGTGCGATGCATTCTGGTTTATGTCTTCCCCGCTCTCTTTCTCGTCCCTCTCGTCTCTCTCACCGTCTCTCTCCTTCTCTCTCTCGCTCCATCTCTCTCTCTCTCTCTCTCTCTCTCTTTCTCACTCACTCTCTCTCACACTCTCTATCTCACTCTCTTTCTCACTCACTCTCTCTCACACTCTCTATCTCACTCTCTATCTCACTCTCTGGCTCTCAAGCTACTCACCAGATCTTTGCTCGCAATCTCGGACATGACCGGCTCATTCCGCGACGTGACGCTTCCACCAGCGACACTCACAATCACCTCTCGCCCCAGCTTTCCCAACCTCAAACTCAAGATCACCCCACGAGCCTCCGTTCCCGCACGTCTGGCCCCAGCCAACCCCCGCGGCAAGGGATTGGAAGCAACCATCAAGGTGGTACCAGCCGTCGGCAGCAAAATCACTGTGGCTTGGCGTGTGGATCCAGGCGGCCTGCCCCTCGAAGACGATACCGCGTCCTTTCTCAGGCAGCTCCGGATTGCCGTTGGAGGGTGGATTACACAGGTGAGACCGGCTGCGGACGGCACTGAGACCCAGAATCGCGAGAGCCTCGGTGCCGAGAGCATTCACGCTAGCGTGGCGGACGGCGCAGACCTCATCGTCACACCACTCTCTTCCCTCCCCTCCAATTCTCTCATCGGTGGCCATGCGGTTCCCTCCGGTGAACCTGTAGCCTATCTCAAGAGGCTCGACATTGACATCCGCTGGGCGAACCCTGCCACGAAGAAGCGGGCCATAGCGGACAACCAAGGGCCAGAGGTAGCATCGCCGCCGTGTTACCTCGCCGAGCTGCCTTCCCCCCAGGACGACACATTACAAGAGAGCAAAGTGGACGTTGCGGCGGAAGCGCTGCTTCAAGTCGGCCAGGCAATGCCAAAGCTGATACGGCAGCAGATGATCAGGTGAGTCGCTCCGTCCTCGGCTTCTAACTCTAGGCGGTTTCCCTATGTCTTTGACCCCGAGTTCATCAACGTGGGTGAGCTCGCGACGCCGCTAATGACAGTGCCAACGATCTCTCTCTGTCCCACCTGCGCTGTTCGACGCTACCCAACGCTTCGTCACAGTTTCCGCTCGGTTCGGCACCGATCTCCTTCCCAACGCCCGTGAGCTCCTTCGAGACCTGCAAGAAACGCAAACCAGGAGCCGGCTGCAGCGTGTCACTGCCATTGTCAACCTCCCTACAGCTGCTCGGCCTCCCAAGCGCAGTAGAGCGCACTCTCAGTCGGAGAGCCAACCGCCTTTGGAAGAGAGTCGGAAAGATGCCAAGATCGAAACGATCTGCAAATACATGGAGCAGCTGCGCGTCAAGGAGGAGACCAAGCCAGTCGAGGACAAGCTCCGCAGTAGTCTGTCAGAAGCGATTTCGACCATCGGAACAGCAAGGTGGATACAGCAACGTGCGGGGCGTGGAAGCGGGTCGGCACTGAGGGCTTTTGTGAGTTTGAACGATACACGCCAGCTGACCCAAGATACAAGAGCCACAGCCGTTGGGCGAACCCCTCCCCGCGGATCGAGCCGACATCCCACCAGCCGAGTCCCCTGCACCTGACTATCACACCATGCAGGCCCATGCGTACTTTCTCCTTCTGGGAGAATCTGCTAGGGAGTCCCTCGAAGAACTCGACGAACGCGAAGAACTATATGAACTCGACGACCTTGATGAACACGATGAACTCGACGACCTCGATGACCTCGGTGGGCTCGATAAAAGCGACAGTTACCCCAGGACCTGCGATCTCGAGGATGCCGATAGCTTGGAGCCAGAGGACTACCAAGACTTTTACGAGGACGACCTCGACGACGGACAGGACGACATGCCGTTCTCCATCGCAGACATGCTGTTGGATCCACCATCTCGGGCTGCATCAACCCCGCGCGACGAGGAGTCTACTACCGATTCTCCACGTCCTCCGTTCTCGTGGCGAGCCGGCATCCATCCTGTTGCCCATGAGGACTCGGCCCTCATTCAAGCCCACCACTGGAACAGGCCCCCCAACTTTGACGCACCCTCGATGGACGACTTTGAGGACGAGCTATCCTTCGACTCGCAACCTGCCCAGAGTCACGTGGACGACTTTACCGACGAGGACGCTCTCGACGCCAGCATCCACCACTGCCTCGCCATCCACGACGGCGTGTTCGACTTTGATGACGAGGATAACCGATGTGGCGCTGGCGAATCACCGCATTGCTGTAACTCCGGGGGACCAGATAGCAAAAGCAATCATGTTGACACGATGGCGCCGCCCTATTCGTGTGCGCCGACAAGCCCGGATAAGGACAATGCCTTTGACTCGGACGCTTTTGACAACCTTTCAGAAGACAACCTCTTTTGTGACGCCGACCTTGTAAACGACCTCGACAGCGACCCCGATGACCCCAGCGACCTGCACTCGACCCTTTCCCACATATCTGATAATCCCTCGCCCTATCACCGTGCTCCCCTGCCCTTGCTCCGTGCAGCAATTCTCGACGACCTCGATGACGTCCCCCCGCCGCACGTGGCGGAAATCTGGGAGCCCGACCTGCATTATACCCCTGATATAGACTATATCCATGACCTAGACGAGATGCAGCCGTATGCAAAATGACGAAACAGACAAGAGTATTCGAAAACCGAACCGGATTTGTCCCGGGGTTATTCACTCGTTGCGGCGGATCTGGCAAGCGGGGGCCCGAATTTAGTGCTTGCGCTGGTTACTCGATAGACCACGACCCGACTGATCCCGATCTTGGCTCCACCACATCCACCTTCCATGTCTCCCATCCTCAAGCGCGACGTGGCCGAGACAGTACGACAAGCACGGCGGTTTGCTGCAGCAGCAGGCCTTCACAACTACGACGACTACGGCGAATACGAGCTCGACCCGGTTACAGTCAGCAAAAAGGCTGCGGCTGCGCGTGGCCAAGCTGGAGGGGTCGCGTGGGCCGAGGTGGAACCAGGTTCCAGTTCAAACTCAACAACAGCTGCCGCACGGAATGCGACTGCAACCTCGTTCGACCTTGACCACGACGTGCAACCACTTCTCGAAGGCGAAAGCGATACGAACAGCGTCACTACCACCATGAGCAGCATCGAGGGCAAGTGGAGCGATGCAAAGGGCTTGTTGTTGTCGGTAAGTGTCGTCGAGGCCGCATGCGGGACCACGGAGCGTGCAGCCCGCTGCAGCCCGACTGGAGGCTTCCCGATGGGACGATGAGCACGACGGGCACGATGGGCACGCAGCCAGCAGTGAGCGCGCTGCGTGCATGCATGCGTCCGTGCATCGTCGGCATGGAACTATCCGGCGTGCACCACACTGACACACAGTCCACACCGTCGCTCATCTTTGGCCTCATCGGCCTCGTCTTTTCTGGCGAGCTTCTCGAGCACTGCGCGCGGTGGCGCGTGTTCCGGCGGGTCGACGAGTTGTTCATCTTGGTACCGATGATCGGCAACCTCAAAGGAAACCTGTGAGTTGCGGCTTGCGGCGCAGTCGGTCCTCCGTGCGCGTGCCAAGCCCTGGTGCCCGCGATGCTCCGGATGCTGACGCCGGTAGTGAAATGTGCTTGTCGGCCCGACTGGGAACCTCGGCGACGCTCGGCGAGCTCGACTCGCGCAAGACCCGCAGAAGTCTCATCATCGCAAACATGACACTCCTAGGACTACAGGCGCTGCTTATCGCCTCGCTTGCAGCGGTAGTCTCATTCCTCCTTGGTCTCGTCACCACCCACCGTCTTGGTGATGTCCCGACTGTACCCAACTTGCCCACCAACGGCACCGTGTCCGATCCCAACCAGAACGACCCATGGCGAGAGGGCACCACGCGACCCGGCTTTTCGCAGCTCGCAATGGTGCTCGCGACAAGTATGGGTTCGGCCGGCCTGTCTTCGCTCGCCCTCGGCAGCTTCATGTGCAGCCTCGTTGTGCTGTGCCGGTGGTCCAACGTCAACCCAGGTGAGTGGCGACACGCGTGGCGCAGCTAACAGCAGACAACATCACCCCGCCGGTAGCCGCCTGCTTGGGCGACCTGGTGACCCTGTTCCTTCTTGCGCTGATTGGAACGGGCCTGGTTAGCATAATGGACACGGTCGCACCACTCATCATTGTCATCGTCATGGGCTCGGCGGCGGCATGGTTTACTGCGCGTGTGTTGCGCGACGACTGGGTCAAGGACATTGCGCGCGGCAGCTGGATTCCTCTGGTGCGTACGAGTGCAGATGTGTGCTAACAACAGATTGGAGCAATGCTCGTGTCGTCGGGCACAGGCATGGTCTTGCAGGCCGGTGTCGGCAAGTACCGCGGCTTTGCCCTCCTGGCCATCTCCATGACCGGCCTTACCGGCTCGATCGGCGCAATCCACGCCAACCGCCTGAGCACGTCTCTCCACACCAAGCTCCATCCCGACCCTCCCTCGTGGCGCGAGCGCGAAAAGCACGGCATGACACCGGAGCAGAGCATGTGCCTGCTCTTCCTTCTCTCGTTCCCGGTCCAGGGCGCGTTCCTCGCCTTTGTCCACCTCGCCGGGTGGAGCGATGTGGACCTCGGATGGGCCGGATGGGTCGCCTACGCCTCGACGACCATCTTTTCTCTGCTGAGTGCGCATTTCCTCACAGTCTTTTGCTGGTGGCGCGACCTCGATCCTGAGTGAGTATTGGAGTGTGGTCAGAGTCGTCGGGTGGGGGCACCCTTGGCCGGGCCGTCCGCGTTACCTCCCAAGCCGTATCCCGAGCTGCGCGATCGCCGCCCAGTAACGGTGGCGTGCACGTCCTGAAGGCAGGGGTGGGCTTCATCAACCCGGTCGATCCGCTAGCACGGCTGTGGCACGCGTGACGCGCCCGCAGCCGGATGCGTATATGGCTCGAGTTTCGTTTCGAGAGTTCAGGTCGTGGATCGGCCACCGCGTCCTGCAGCGGCGCCGTGGCGGCGCCACGCCCCACTGCCGCAACCGATGACCTGTCCGAACTGTGTCTCTCGGAGCGAAACCGTCACCATCTGCTGTTACTGTCACGACTACGCTGTGATTCTGTTCACTGACACACAGTTCCTATGTGCTACCTATCCACTCGGCGGTCGTCGACTTTGTTGGCCAGCTGATCTTGATGCTCGCTTACGAGGTGTGTCGCGCCATGGGCCGCGACGACGTCATGGAGGAGGTCGCCACCAAGGCAGCGGCGGCTGTCATGGGGTAAGGGATGGGGTACGTTTACCAGCAGCGAAAAGTACATCTGAGATCAGATTGCCCACGCGATATTCACGTTATTAGACTTGCACATTAGTTTGTACCGCATGCATTGTACTGTAATTGAGTCGGAGTGGCAAAGTGGCATCTACGGGTCTCGCGGCAATATCTAGTCGACGTCCTCATCTGCGGGATGAGCAGCCTCGGGAACGCTGCTTTTGACGCTACCGCCCTTGGCTATCAGAGCAGCCGTAGCCTCCTCGTCGACAATCTCGAATGCGACGGCCCAGTAGACGCCGTTAGGAGATGCCGGGCTCTCTCCTTTGGCCGCCCGGCGACGGCAGACATAGGTGACTGGCTGGCCGTCCCAGTACTTGAGCAGCGGTACGGACAGAGAAAACGGACGCGGCAGTGTGGCGGACAGGGTGTTGAAGTCTGTGGTCAGGCTAAATCGGGACTGGCTGCCACACATACCAAGAACGCCGTTCGAAAACTCCATGCCAACTTCAGAGTTGAGCGCAAACGTGCGGTTGGACTGGTTGCCAAAGACCTTGCGGCGCGTTGCGACGTCACGCTTCTTTTCCTCTTGGATCACCGCGCCTCCGAGGACGTCTGGGCTGAGAGCCGCAAGGGCGTCCTCGTTGATAGCGTTGACAGGACCCGGGGCAGCAGCCATGTCGGCGGTGAGCGATACGGCCTCATCTGCTCCCGCTGCGGGCCGGAGGCTCAGATGGTTCATGGTCGCCACAGCGGGCGAGAGCGCCCAGGGCTTGTCGGCGTAGAGATCCAGCTCAAGCGTGGGGTCAATGAAGCTTCGTGTCAGCACGGAAGACGGGCAGTCGGCAGGGACGTGTTGCGAGTCTCGTAACGCTCCGAAGAGAACGAGGGGGTCTAGAACATCCCCTATCAGCGCTGGTGCACTCCAAGGCCGCGCCATCTCACACACGCGGTTGGCCAAGCGGTACGGCGTGATTTTCCGGCTTCCTCCTCTTCATCGAGGAGCAAGAGGGATGTGATCAAGATCGCGGGTTCGATCCCCGTACTGCGTTGTACTCGGCGATGCTCCGATGAGGTTCGTCTGCCGAACTTTTTACCTGGTCGGGGCAGCACCGGGTACTCACTACATGAACTTTGTGGCGATGGAGGTGCCCCACGGCAGGCTATCGCGAATCGGGTGTTCGAAGACGTTGCCAAATACGACCGCGTCTGCCGCTGGGTTGTCAAGGTAGCGACCTGCTGTCAGCTGCGGTGTACAAAGGAGAGAGCTGGCATCTCTGCTCCAGATGGGCAGGGGACAGTGGTGATCCAGCTACAGGGACGCCTGAAGCGGACCAGCGCTCGACTTTAACAGCCCCATCGGAGAATCCACTCACCGCGCACGACAATGCCATAAGTCATGCCCTCTCTTCCCGCCTTTCCAAAGTAGCACATGCCATCTCCGCTGGCTCCCTCTCCTGCGAATCCTTTCACAAAGACGGAGATCTCGCCCTCGAAGAGCTCGTTCTCGACATGTGTGGGGGTGGATGAGTTGACGGGACACAACGAGGTCGGCGGGTACGCCGTCGAGGAAGAGATGAGAACGCGGAGCTTGGGTGCCATGTTGAAGTAAGAGTATCCTGCGTGAAGGCTGGTAGTAATGAGCGATGGACAGATGAGACTACTACCAGTCCGCGAAATTGAACAACAGTGGTGAGTGACCTCAAATCGTCACGTCACCTTCATGGTGGTTATGTGCGCTGGTGACGTCATGTCACGTGGTCATGTATCCATTGTGGCACTTCACTGACCGATCGGCCACGAGCGGCATCTCTCTGGCAGGGGACAGTCGGTGATGAGCTTCACGGCTCTGGCCAACACAGTGGGAATGGAGGTTCTGGAGGCGACAGCTTGCGCCATTCCAGCATGCGACCTCTTATTCACCGTCCCTTACAATTCGCCAGAGACTGGACCGAGGCCCAGTGGGGTCCTGACTGACACCGTGCGGCCCCACGTATATATGATGGTGCCCGCTGACGACAGCGGCGAGCAACATGATCCGGGTCACGGACATTGGACCGCAGAACATTACTCAAGCGCTGTGAGAAACGTTGAGACACGACACTGCGTAGAATTGAGCCGCGACCTTACTCATTCGCTTGCGTCTGAACTATTCTTCACGCCCTTGTCACTACCTGCCAAGAAGTCTGGTGTGGGCTGAGCGGAGATGTGGCAGTCCGCTCATCGGTTGGGCGGGGGCGAATGGCAGCTCCACATTTGGACCTGGCTTCGGCGACTGTCTCAGGCCGTGCATTCAGAGAGGCGGGGCACAGAGTAAGATATCCAGCTCGAGCCCACATATGAATTGTAGCACGTTGCTGCTCGATTGCGATTCCTACAAAGCTAGTCTGGGACGGAAATTACCTTCAAGGGCGGAGAGTCCAGAGCCAGTCGACTACATTGCCGTGCCTGCCCAAGCGCCTGTTGTAGCAGTTGGATGCTCGGGCGGAGCGTCTTGTCCGTTCGGCACTGCGGTCCAAACGTCTACTCCGAGACAGCTCACTACGTACCACATCTGCTACGCAAAGCCCACTAGACAAAATCTTGTTCGTTTCCGTACCTGTGCACGTCAATTGATCGAGTTTTCACCGCTGGGAGCCAGTACAGCCCGATGGACTAGGACGCGGACGCGATTCCCACATTCACACGCGCCGCCAACGCACGGCTGCTCTGGATCAGCGAGCGAGCAATGTACCTCTTATCTCGTACGTTTGAGTCTTACGGTGGTGTCTCCCCGTTGGCAGCCGCAAACGGCCGCCCGAGGCCGCGTCCGGATGACGGACATGTCGGCGAGATGGCCGAGCGGTCTAAGGCGCTGTGTTAAGGAGCTCAAGCTCTCCGCAGTCTTCGGACGTGGGTTCGAATCCCACTCTCGTCAGCAGAGGATTCAGTTCCTCCCAAGCCACCTTTTTCTGAGTCTTCGCAGGCATAGCTACGTCTGGGGAGGGCGGAAGCTGACCGCCAGGTCGAGGGGACTGTAGGCAATGACGCGCACATTTGAGAGCCGCCCGGATGCGAGCGACATCTGGGAGTCGTACCTGCTTCCGCGATGCACAGTCCACACCCTGGCGTCAATGGGAACACGGTCCGAGAGCCTGCACACCGGCGGCAGAGGGCAGCGGCGTGGGGGGGATGGGGATGAGCGTAACGCTCTGGAACGCCAGCCGTAACGCGGCCCCAAACCAGCCCCAGGCGGTCCGAGCTGGCGCTGCGGCAGCAGTGGAGCCCGCCGGGGACGGCACCAAAGCCGCATGAGTCGCACGGGCGGTGCTCTGTGCCACTCTTGCCGTGTCTAGGGTGGAGTGGACGGAGGTCCCAAGTGGGACGCGCCTGATTTTTCGTGTCAATTGACTAGTGCCATGTCTATTGCGGTGTCTGTTTAGCCCGCCCCGCGGTGTTTCTTCCTGGCTGTGGGTTTGTATGGTACAACTGTGGGGTGACGCCTCACTACTGGGCGCTGTGTATCTTGATTGTCAGCCGTCGGCGGCGGTGAGCGTGTAGGCACAGGAGACATGACGCATTTGCTGTCGACATTCGGCGTCACGCAGCCAGCGGCCAGCGGCGCCAGGCAGACGCGCCAACGGGGCGTCGAGGGCGCCCCGCGATTGTCGCGTCCGGCGGGCGAGGTACGCACCGGTTCCGAGCAGCGGCAGCACGGCCCGGCGCGAAGCACAAAGAACAATGCACAGGAACGGAGCATGATGGGCGATGGCCTCTGTGGTGCACGACGGGGCTGCGTCGCTGCCGCGTGGATCGTGACCATTGTAGGCTTCCCAGTTCCCAGATCGCAGCCACCGACAAGCCACTGCCCCGGAGTCTCCGCCGCGGTGCTGCCCCGTGCGGGTTACAGCCTCTCCGGCGACAGCGAGGCGACCCCGCGCGCCAAAAGAAGCCAAAAGAAGCACGAACAGGGGCTGGCAAGTGCGCGCGCTAGGGGTGTACGCACACTTGGCTAAAACATGCACACCCGCTGGGGACGGCAGATGGTTCTCAGCTCCGACTGGGTTCCCCGCACGGAGATCAGAGATCGGGGCCTGGCCTGTGAGTATGCGGGGTGAGCGGGTCGTGCGTACCAGGAACACGTCTCTCTCCACCACAGAGGTTCCAGATGCAACGGGAAAGCGGGCGCCTGGTCCGACCTGAGATTGCGAGATTGGGGGGCTCGAGCCTGAACCGCCCGCTCACTCCCTCCAGCTGGTACCCGGCCCGCTGCTCGGTTCTCTGGCGCGGAGCGGCAGTGCCAGATACCAGAGAACCACGGCAGCAGCGGCGAGGCAGACACCCCTCCGCCTCCAGCCTCGAGGCAGGAGGCGGCCGCAGGGGCCATCTGGGTGACAGGAACCGATCGTACTGGGTGAGTGTGTGTCTGCTTCCAGAGTCCTGACCTAGTCTGGCAGATGGGCAGCTGGGAGGACGGGGCGGCGTCTGTTATGCGGTGGTTCCGATTCCTGTGCGCTCACCTGGCGCGTCGGGCGGTCAGCTGTCAGCTGACAGGCGGATCGTGGACGGTGGACGGTTCCTGGCCTCGAGGCTGTGCGCGAGACCGGCTGGCCCGTGTCCTGTTGTCGCAGAGGGGTAGTGCCCCTGCTCACCTGCCAGTGCGGCAATCGGAACACACGCGGCGGCGCATTGATCGTCGCGCCATCGTGCGCCGCCCAACCACGCCTTGTGCTGCGCCACACACGCCACGCCACACACGACCGACCAACTGTACCAACAACGCCTTGCGCCACGGGACGTCGCGTCCCTCGGATCTGCGCTCGGATCGCGGAGTTATCGGCGTCCGTTCACCGAGTGGACATCTGGGTGGTCTAGATCCGGCAAGTCGTACCTGTGTGGCCTTTGGTGCGGACGACCCGTGGGCTGCGAGATAACGATGCGTGGTGGGGCTGAGCGTCAATCAGGCCTCTGCTGCGTGTCCAGGCTTGCACAATTCTCTGCATGGTAGCTCATCAAAGCACATGGATCCAGCAGACCATGTAGGCGCATTAAGACGTGTATGGATACAATCCGCGGTATGTGGCGCGCAGCGCAGCGCGACTCTGTCGACGCACACACATACCCGGAGAACAGGCGAGTTTGGCACCGAAATGAAGAAAGTAACAGTGAAGGAGGTTGGAGGGGAAAAATGCAATGATGGGTGGTCGCCGCGATTTTGATGACCGAGAAAACATGAAATGGTGTAGTTGTTGGTGGCGTGTGCGTGAAGAAGAATATAACCCCAGATGGCCTAGGCGACATTGTCAAGAGAAAGAAAGGAAAAAAAGAAAACAAGTCGTGGTTGGTGAAAGCATGCACGTCAGAGTCGGAGCAGAGCGTGAGCGCGGCGTGTATATGATACAAGGAGCGTTGAAGGGGAAATGATGATCGTTCGTGTGGTGGTTGTATGCATGGTGTCATTCGATGCCGGCTAGCGTGCATCCAATGTCGAGTCGGGCAGAGGACCTGACAGGAGGTGGTGTGGTTGGGCTCAACGCCTGCCGACGCCAAGAGACGTTGCGTGTCGCTGAAGACTCCGCTCAAAGCCTCTCGACCCATTGCCGAGCATGGGCACCTGGCCCATGGAGAGCGCGCGCGGGGTGGGACTGGCACAAGCAATGGGGGACGAGTCTGGCTCGCGCTCCTCGGCAATCGCGCGTTCAGCTCTGCTGGCACGACGGACTTGGGCGGCGGCGCCAGCCGCGAGCGTAATGGGATCTTGGAGCGCGGTGGACGAGAGCTTGCCCTCGACGCAGGAATACGAGCAAGCACGCTCTAGCACGCGCTCAGACTTGCGCGACGGCTCAAATGCGCGCTCAAACTCGACCATCTCGGACTCTGAGCGCGAGAGGTACCTGGGGTCGTCCATGGGGAGGTAGGCGCGAGGCTCGCAGCTCTGAGGTGAAACCTTGAAAAAGTCGCAAAAGCCGCCGTCCACAACGTAAATCTCTGGGTAGTACAGGCGAGGGTAGATGTTGGTGTTGATCGTGCGATCGCGCGTGCGGAACTCGTTGGCGACCTTGGGAGCGCGCTTGCGGCTAAACTCGCAGTGGAAGATGATAATGTTCTGTTTCCACGCGGGCAGCTCGCCGCTGTAGCTTGGGGCGGGGAGCTCTCCCTCGTTGATGCCAGATCCGGGAGTGAGCAGGATCTCCTGGAGCTGTTGCATCTGCGAACCGTTCTTCAGGTTGGTCGCGCCCTCAATGTGGCCGGCCTCAAACTCAAAGTCGAAGCGGCAGTCAAAGATCTTGTACTTTCCGATGCGGTCGTTGTATTGGCCGGCAAGAAGGTCGCACAGGGTCTGGGGAGTGATGCGAACGAGGCCGTCGCATTGGACATTGTAGCAAGGGAGGACCTTGTACCGAGTGTCTTCAGAGCGGTCCATCAAGCCGCTGCTGTTGGCCATTGTCATCGAGCCATCAACTGCTGCCGTTTTGATTTCGGGGTCCACACGGGGAATGGTGGTGCGGATCGGCTTGCAGACAGGCGAGCCGTTGACCGCGTTGTTCCTCATAATCTGGGCACGGCGCGAGTCTTGCACACAAGGCGACGCATCAAAGTCGGTTTCGTCGTCACTTCCGTCATTGGGAGATAGGAACGACAGGGCGCGAAGCACGCCGGGTGCAGACGAGTTGCGAACAGTCTTTGGGGCGTTCATGACAGGGTGAGCAGAGACGGTGGAGGTCCGCGGAAGAGGACCAGTCATATTCGGCAGGCCGGGACGCTTGTAAGGGGCAGCCCGCGACGAGAGCGAGCTGTGACGGCCATGCATGATACCGCTGGTGGAGGTAGACCGGTCGTGGCCGCGACGACGGTTTGAGGGTGAGCTCGAGCACGGCGAGCCTGGCGGCGAGGACACTGTATAGTAGCGCTTGTTAGGCATGGCAGCGGGTGCAGGCGACTCTTCAAAGTATGCTCCCAGGTCATCGTCGTCCATGGTGCGGTCGGGGCCAGGCGAGTCGACGTCCATCATGTCGTTGGCAAGGGATGGACGGGCAGGGGACTCGAGGGCCGGAGCCGACTTCAATGTTAGTATGCACATTGGAGGACCGCCCGGATGCTCACCTCTCGCCGACCCATGCGAGGCATCACCTGTCGAGGGCTGCCCATGTTCTCCTGCGACAGTGTGCTCTTTAGCGGAGCGGGCGAGACAGCCTTGGGCTTGTAGCGGTCAGAGCGGGCCACTGGCATAAGTTTGCTCTTGGGCGGTTTGCCAAACTGAAAGTCATTGTTAAACAGCTGGCGGTTGGGAGGGTTGCTGGTGTTTGTCAGGTCGTGGCCAAAGGTTCGGCTGGCGCCCAAGGCACGACGCGATCCAGTGGTCTTTGGGCTCTGGTCAAAGACGTTGTGGTAGGAGAGAGTATTGCGACGGGGCTTTGAGCGGGGAGGGGAGGGCGAGAACGGGGGGAGGAGGGAACCACCGAGAAACATGCAAGGCGACTCTTGAGATGGCGAGTCGTTGAACGCAAAAGACATGGAAGAGTTGAACGACTCGTCCATCTCGATGGGAAAGTCGGCATCGACTTCAGTCTTTGTGGGCGAGGGCATGGGGGAGACGGAGGGGGAGGCGCTCGGCGAGCCGAAGCGGCCGTTGGGGAACGTGTCGTGCACTGGGGACGACGAAGAGAACGCGTCCATGATGGATGGTGATGGCCTGTGTGGATGGAAGATTGGTTTACAAACACACAGGAGACTGTTGGTGGATATTGTTGTTGTGTTTGGTGGTGGTGTGCGGAGCGGAGAGATGGATTCCGGGGAAGCGGAAGAGGTGGTCAGCACGTCATGTGATGATGGTTATAGCGCGTCGCGAGCAACGAGCGCGCACGGTGACCCGAGGTACTTACGAGCCAGGGACGGTGGATGGCTGTCATGTACTGGGTGGACGATGTCTGGATGATGAGGGTGTGGGTGGGGTGACAATCACAGATGCGCTGATGGCGGGCAGACAGAGCGGGGGTCGTGGAGAGATAAATCAAGCGCGACGGCGGCACGGCTACGACGGGGGGATCACTTGCAATGTGTTGTTGTMAAGAGACAGGTCTAAGGCGCTGTGTTAAGGAGCTCAAGCTCTCCGCAGTCTTCGGACGTGGGTTCGAATCCCACTCTCGTCARCAGGAGGATTCASTTCCTYCAGCCGACCTTTTGGCAGTTCTGAACCCCAGGGATGAGAAGGGTGGACATGGGGATGAGGAGAAGACAAGCTTCGGGACACTTGGCGCAGTAGCGGCCAGGTTGGAAACCTTTTCGGTTGCCTGACCCCCTCGTACTCTCCTCGGACTGAACGGGCGCGTCGAAGCGCAACTGCGTTCGACTTGGGTTGGAAAGACGACGGTTCGCTGACGATGTGTGGCGAAGATCGTTGAGGCGGAGCCCCAACTCCATAATGTGACTGCCACTACGAATCGCCACTGAGCGATTCGTACGCTGGGCTAGACAGACGGACGTATCACTCCGCAGACAGAGATCAGGCCAGACCGCCATCTCATCTCATCCTAGCAGCATCCGCTCGCTGCTGACCGAACACGGACGATATCCACGGATACGAGTCGCCGACGTCACCGCTAGTCGTCAGCGTCATGCAGATTGCCGATCACAATGCTGATTACGATCGCCTGGTGGCCTACTCTCCCCACTTTGCTTGCTGTTGTCACTGACTGCTTACTCTAACATTGCGCTGACATCATGCCGACGGAGGCCGAGAAGCGACTGGGAGGGCTCGGAGTTGGCAGAGGGAGGCTAATGTCCGCCAGATGTCGCAGAACGGATTCTCCATCTCAGCCAGCCAGAAGTGTGGCTCCACAGGAACACAACGTTGGAGCACCCAACCAACTAGCAGTCCGCGCCCAGTCTGCCGGCAGTCATCTCATTCTCCGCTGCCGAGGAGCTGAGGGAGCATGCAGATACTGGAATCTCTGACTCATCTCCATCCGCGCATCCGTCCCGCCGACGTGTGATTAGCAGCGTCTACACCCGAAGCCCGAGGTGTATCGATCTGTTGCCAGGACACGGTCCAGAGGGGCCGACAGATCTTGAGAAGGGGCGTGGGTGTCACAGCGCATGTGTATCCACGCTGGGGCCGCAACAGTGGTTGTGGGGCATCTGTATTGTGTGCAGTGCACAATGCCCTCCTGCTAAACGTGTTCCGGTGCCACCGGCACCGAGGGATGGACAGTACGCCTGCACAGCAACTTCACACGTACCCAAGTCGCCTGTCTCACTCACTCGGTGTTACATGCGATCACTGGCTCGAAGTGCTCCTGTCCTCGATCTCTATATTGATTGTTCCTTTCCGTCAAACCGTTGTATTGCTTCCATTGCCTGCTTCGCAAGACCATCCCTAGGACCGACGTCCGCTGCCGAACCGCTCGCATCCCCCATCCTCAGCGCCCCACTCTCCCATCCCTCTTATTGACTGCGCTACCCGCTTCTTCTCCTTCTCCCTCCCCCACCAGACACGCTCGCTGCTCCCTGCCGTCCACGCCATGTCTGTGACTCCTGCAACTACCGGGCCCTCCCCAGCGGTGACTGAGTGTAAGTCATGCGTCACGGTCTCGCCGTTACCTGCTTCCTGCCTCCCTCAAGGTTCCGCCCGTGCTAACAACATACAGTCGCCGAGATTGTCATTGAGATCACGGCTGCCCCGTACCCTGCCGTCGAAGAGGGCCGAGTCAACCCGCCCCATGCGCTCCAGCCTCTCAACGACCTGGTGCACAACAAGGACGCCGGTTTCCTCGCTCGCACCTTCTCCACAAAGGGCTGGACGCGCAAGACGGTCGTGCAGCTCGACAAGCATCGCGAAAACGAGGTCGTGACGTACCGCGGGCGTCGCATTCCTGTGAGTGGACCAGCGGCGTGGGAGCGAGCGTCCTCCTGCGAACAGGGTGTGTTGGCCGTACGGGTCGTGTGCAAGGCAGCGACAGGCCGGCGCACACAGCACAGGCGCCCAGTCCAGTGAGAAAGGCTTGGCGAAGGGCCGAAGCGGCAAATCGTGTGATCGTGTGTGGCGCCACCACATGGGCGCACGAGCCACCTCTGGCATCGCCTCCTGTCGCCATCATTATTCGGCTACAAACACCCCACTGTTACGCACCCAGGCATGCAGCTGACCTTGCAGTTGAGCGCGCTCGATGACCTGATCCTGCGCCTGAACCTCTGCCACGCCGGGACACTGCGCATCGCCTTTACGCCCGAGCTACCGGAAATTCCGCAGCGGCTGTTTGAAAACCTGTTCGTGCCCGGCCTGCACGTTATGCACTTTGAGCAGCCGCTCCCGTTCGACGCCGTGCCCGCGCTCGCGGCCTTCGTGCGCGGCGACCCGGGCAACAAGCTCCAGGTGCTCCGCATCAACCGCCTGCGCCTCACCGAGGAGGGCATCCAGAATCTCGTCCAGTCGCTCATCCAGGCCGAGGTGCCGTACATTGGGTACAAGTTTGAGAAGGGCGGGCCGGGGCTCGAGATCGACCTCGGTGTCCACAACAGGCCAAAGCCCCTTCGCAGGGGCTCGTCAGGGAGTATCGTCCTTGTCCCCCGCTACTGAGGACGGGTACGGCGTGCGCGTCGCCGTCATGTTGGGTGCCGTGGAAGTCGAGTCAAGCAAAAGAGGGCCACATGGCAAAAGTGTCGTCACAAGCCAAGCTTTGTAGTATATGGTGCCCCAGAGTTGTCTAGTTTCAGAAGTTCAAACAGTCGAGAGTCAGAAGCGCAGGCGCTGTATCAGTGATGCCACTCTGAAGATCAACAGAACCGTAGCACTGTGGCATGTATGATGTCAGTGGGACGATGGAACTGGAGAAGACCCGTGCCACAACCACGCTTCTCGGATCGCACAGTGATTCTTCCCGTCAGTCAGCATTGGTCAGCGCTCGAATCATCTGCAGCAATGTCCATAAGACACGGTTGTCTCATAATGTTTAGGTTGAGCGTACGCTCACTATCTATGTATGCCGCTACAGGTTGGCGTTTCGTTTTCGGTAATGGTAGAGAATAAATGATGGCACAGTGTTGTGCGCGGGGCACAGAGGGGGGAGACGGGCGGTACAAGCACGCGCAACATTAAATCCGCTTAGTTGATCGAGACAAGCTTGACGTCGAACTTGAGGGTCGAGTTGGGGGGGATTCCGGGGATCTTCTGGTTGCCGTAGGCGAGCTTGGCGGGGATGGTGAGGCGACGCTCGCCACCAACCATCATGCCAGCGAGACCCTGGTCCCAACCGGCGATAACCTCACCGCGGCCGAGGACGAACGAGAAGGGCTTGCCGCCAGTGTTGGCGTCGAACTGCTTGCCGGTGGTGAGCTTGCCGACGTAGCGCATGCCGAGGCGCTTGCCGGGCTTGGCGGCGGGGCCGGAGCCAACCTTGATGTCCTCAATGACGAGGCCGTTGGCGAGGGTGCGCTTCTTGGACTCCTCCTTCTTGGGCTCGGCAGCCTTGGGGGCGGGGGCAGCGGCGGCGGCCTCCTCGGTCTTGGCCTTCTTGGCGAGCTTCTTCTTCTGGGCCTTGGAGAGCTCGGGGGTCTCGACCTCCTCCTCAGCCTTGCGCTTCTTGTCGGCCTTCTCGACCTTCTTCTCGGCCTTCTTCTCAACCTTCTTCTCCTCGATGGGGGTGATCTTGCTGAACAGTTAGCTCTAGTAGCAATGCGAGTTGACTCACCCCTTGGGGGCCTCCTCGGCGTCAGAGAACTCCTCGAGCGAGAACTCGTCCTCGTCGTCGAGCTCGAGGTCCGAGTAGTCGTCGTGGTGGTGCTCCGACGAGCAGTCCGAGTCGCACTCGTCGTCGTCCGACTCCTCCTCGGGCCACTGGTTGATGTAGTTGCCCATAAGGTGGACGGCGCTGTAAGGGTTAGCGAAAGATCTAAACAAACAAAGAGCAAGGAAGACTCACTTCTCGCCGGTAACCTCGAAGATGACAACCTCGCCCTCAACGAAGGTGAGGTTGAGCGAGGCCTGCTCGATCTTGCCAGCGGTGAGCGAGCAGAGAACCGAGGTCTCCTCAATCATGTCGTCCTCGTCGTCAGAGTCCTCCTCGTCGTCGTCGTCCGAGCCCTCCTCCGAGATCTCGGGGGACTCCTCAGAGTCCTCCTCCATCTCCTCGTCATCCTCCTCGTCGTCCGAGTCACCCTCAAAGTCCGAGTCGAACTCGTCGTCAGACTCAAAGGCCGAGGGGGGGATGGGGTTGTGGGTGACCTTGACAACCGAGCGGCCGTCGTTGGAGCGGAGCTCCTCACCGAGGGCGGCGTTGGTGATCTGGAAGTCGCGGCGGACGTAGAGGGGGACGGGCTCTCCGGGGAGGAGGGTGAGCGACTGTTTGTGTTAGTGGTTGTTGTGGGCGTGGGTATGGGGGGTACGTGGATGTGCGTCAGTCGTGTTTATGGACCCAGGGGGGGTCGTAAACACGGGCGAGCAACACGATCTGTGAGGAGGAAGACTTACCCAGAGGTTCATGCGGACGGTCATTTTGGAAGAGATGTTTTGGTGTTGTGGGGGGGAAGAGGGAGAGAGTGTTTATGGGAGAGAGAGAGAGAGAGGATGAGCGAGAGTCCCTTGATATAGGAATCAATAATAAGGAGAGAGAGAGAGAGAGCGAGAGAAAGATTTGTTTGGAACGTTCGTCCTGTTTCCAGGCGGTAATGCTGCCAGGGCAGGATCCATCCATCTCTCTCTCTCAATAATATTTTGCAGGGAAGGTCTACTGCGTCACTCTCACACAATCAACAGGCTGGCCAACAGCATGCAGGTCTGGTTGGAATTTTTTGCTCCCGTCCCTCGATCCTGGAGATCCTACTAATGTACACGCAAGCCTTTTCATTCTCGCGTGGCAGACCTCCACCGGCAATATTAGGCCCGCGATACCGCACCTTGCCCATATAGGCGCCCGTGCCACACCCAGGACTCAGGACACTCCGCGCAAGTGTGACGCACACATCCCACAACCTCCAACGACGTTGTCCACGCCGAGCTCATCATCGCCTTCACCGCTCTCAGCCCCCCCACGCCGCTACCCAAAACACCACATTCCCGAGAGCCTCTCCCTCCCCGTCGGATTGGCTGTGTCACCCTCTTCTCGCATCTTCTCCACCCTCCCTCCCCGTCGCCGCCATGGTGAGCAGCTCTGTCAAGTTGTTAGAGCACACTGACACCGCCCCAGTCCAACACCCTCAGGCCATACCTCAACGCCGTTCGGGCAACCCTCACTGCCGCCCTCACCCTTGAGAACTTTTCCTCCCAGGTTGTTGAGCGGCATAACAAGCCCGAGGTCGAGTCGAGGTACGCTGCAAGTGCTGGGGAACGCTGACATCAGGACCTCGCCCGAGGTGCTCCTCCAGCCCCTCATCGTGTCGCGTAACGAGATGGAGAAGGTGCTGATCGAGCCCTCTATCAACTCGATCCGCGTCTCCATCGCCATCAAGCAGGCCGACGAGATTGAGAAGATCCTCTGCCACAAGTTTACCCGTTTCATGATGATGCGTGCTGAGAACTTTGTCATTCTCCGCCGCAAGGCTCTCGACGTGAGTCTCGGCGCAGAGACTATCAGGCCACGGAGCTGACGCCATGCCTCGACTACAACCTCTATCTAACCTGCTACCACACGCTCTCGCCCCTGCTCACACACACTCGCTTGACGCAACAGGGCTACGACATCTCGTTCCTCATCACCAACTTCCACTCGGAGACGATGCTCAAGCACAAGCTCGTCGACTTTATCATCCAGTTCATGGAGGAGGTCGACAAGGAGATCTCCGAGATGAAGCTCTCCCTCAACGCCCGCGCGCGTATCGTCGCCGAGAGCTACCTTGCCACTGTGAGTTCGCTCCGGAGTCTCCTGTTTCAATGAAGCTGACGCCCAGTTCACGTAAACGTGTCTTGTAGACGATCAGAAGATTGTAGTGTACCAGGGATGACAATATACCCGCACGAAACGACCATTTCACGGCGGAGAGGACACGGCTGGCGCGTGAGAAGGGATAGCAGAAGGAATGGCCTCGTTCTAATGGGGAGATCGAGGCATTGCCGAGAGATCCGGGGCACCGACAGATGACACCAACCAACGTTCCTGTCCAGTATTCTCAAACTGGGGAGTGACAGTAGCGTGTTTACTGACCAGGTTGATGACAACAGGGCATAATTCTTACTCATGTGCAGCTCCCATCGCCTCTCTGTCTGAGCGTCTGTCTCCCGTCGAGAGCCAGTCCATTAGGCCTCCTCCACCGTCTTGGCAGAGGACGAGGCAGGCGAGTCGCACAATGCGCCGTGCGACGACTACCGCGAGCATAAGAGGGCTGCCACTACTGGGGCGTTAGGCATCCACCACCCCCACGCTCCATCGGCAAAGAAGAAACAAGTCTTCCAGACAAGAGCAGAAGGCTGGCTGTGTTCTGCGTTTCGCCATGTGACCTCTCCCTCGGAACAGGTGCAGCTCTGCGGAGCTCTGATCTTGGAGGATGACGAAGCCGACGGCGGCGACATGGTTGAGAGGAGAGGGGCGGCCATCTGTGTGCACCATGTGCGTCCGTGTATCCTCACCGTGTGCACGTGAATGCGAGGAGAAACGAGGTGCAAGGTGTTACCACTGTGCCGTCGCGTGATCACCCCTACTCGACGAGCGCAGGAAGCGAGAGAGCGGCATTCACCGCTTGCACTTGCCTCACGAGGATGCTGGTTTGTATCGGTTCAGGCAGGGGCATTACGCTTGTCGCCGACATTGGCGACGATGACCTCGAAGATAGCGCGGCGCTGCCTGTACTGACGGAATAGATAGCAAGCGTCGTTCGCCGTGCCATGGCGGAGATGTAGTTGAAGCCGCAGCATCCACAGAGGTCACACACGTCACACGCCGTTCATCCGAGGGGGAGCAGTTTGCGAATGCAGCAAGCAGACGATGAGAATGGACGCAAACGATCTCCGGGAATGTGTCGAATCTGCCGACGACATTCCACGGGTGAACAGTTTGCCAATGACTCGCCGCGATCAGAATGGACACAAACTGTACTCCGAAATGTGTCCAGTATGGCGATGGACAGGGCGAACCAGGCCGTCAGAACAACGTCACTTGCGATCTCCTCCACCATTCCGACCCTCCATGCCGTCGGAAGCAGGGAGACTGAACGACTCGGGTACAGCTGCTGCCGAGGGCACGGAGGGCGCAGAGGGCGCATGAGCAATCCTGCCACCCGAGAGGATTGCAACCAGAACCGCACAAGAACTGCACAATGTGAAGGCTTCCGACCATACCACACATTCCTTCTTGGTCAGCTTGATCGGGTCGGAGTGGTGTAATGTGCCTGATGACTCTTGGCGGCCGTCGGTGGATATGTCGGTCTCGCGATCCGATCGCGGCCCGTGAAGCTGTCTGCCTCCCCGATGACCAATCCGTGGGGGTACGCTGTACGCGGGGATGCAAGCACGCGGATAGGCGGGTTAGGGGGTATGGGCCTTTTGGGAGCTGACATGTTTGAAGCGATAGGCGCAATGTCCTGTATCATGATCCACACCACTGCCAAGCAATTCCCAGTCATCCGGACGCAGGCGCATGTAAGGTACATGTGCCCGTTAGGCGGCACACCGGCACACATGGATCACTCTCATTCACAGCTGGCTCCTAGAGCCAGTCCTCATCAAGATCGCATCCCAGCAACCAGCAATCCACCGCGAGCTGCTCGCGACCGCTGCGCCACAGTCTCCAGGTAACGCGCCAGCGATGTGTGCGCGTCATTGTCATTTCATTTTTCATGTGCCACAACTGCTCCGGCTGGCGGCCCCGGCGCCACGGCCGCGTCCGCGTGGGTCGCGTACTCACTCGCGCGATCGGCACTACTGTCGGGCGCGTATGCTTCTCGCCGCCAAGCGGAGGATGGCCGATCAAGCCTAATAGGAGCTGCGGTCGTCCATCGCTCGTCACCGATGTGGATCAGCATCGTTCGCAAGGCCGCCACATGAAGTGCGTGCCCCGCCACTACCTACTCTCATTTGTCATTTGCTTCCAGTTCGCGTCATGCTCTTAGCTCCGGATACCTGGTCCTGGTACATGTAGCGTACGACTCGCGCGCGTGCTTCCGCGCCCGTCTCGCGATGCGTGCTCACATTGTGCCTATACTGTGGCAACCTATTCTAATGTTTCTGAGATAGCTTCTTCTGATCTTCCGTCTTCGGATCATCCTTATTCCCATTCTTCGGAGCCGTCAGGTCGGATAAAACACATGCCAATACCGAAGCCGGTTATGGCGCCTGTTGCTTGCTTGCTTGCTGTTGTTTGCTAGTTGTTGTGGTGTGGTGTGGTGGTCGCTGTGATTGTGGGTCTAGTTGTGGCGGCTGAGGGTGCGAGGGTGGCGGGTCGCCCGTCTCCGTCGCCGTATTTTACTTGATACGAGGGCACCGGATGGCGCACATCGCGGTACTGCGGCACGGCAGCGCACTGCACTGTCCGTGTCACGCGTTACTTGTCGATTTCAACATTCCTATCGCATTCCCCGGTCGCATGTCCGGTAGGCCAGGATATAGCCAACCCAACAGTGGCGGCGGTTTAGGACGCCTAGTCGCGACCCTCCTGTCCTGTCAGCTTTCTGTAGCGATGGTCCGCAACTCACGTTGTGCATGCGCTTGAGCTCGTTGAAATCGTTGCCTCCGGGGACCTTGTGGTTCTTGCTCTTGGGGTCGCGCTTCTTGGTGTTCTTGGCCGAGGTCTCCGTGGTCTCGGGCGAGGGGCTGTGGATACCGTGGACGACAGCGGCGGTGTGGGTGTAGAGAGGGCCCTCAGCCTCGGGGGAGCCGTAGCCGGGAGCCTTGATGTTGATGTTGCGGGCGAGGGTGATGGTGCGGAGCGAGAGGGGCGAGATGCGGGCACGGACGAGGTGAAGCATGTTGGCAGGCGGGGGTGGTGGCTATGGGAACTAGAGTGGTAGCAGTGATGAGGGTAGCGGTGGAATGCTAGGTGGTGCGGCTGGTTGGTAGATGCTAGAGTTGCTAGGTGTAGGCGTCGAGAGTGGCGATGAGAAACGAAGGGAGAGATCTGGGCACGAGGTGAAAGCGGGGGAGGGGGGAGGGTCTCTGGGAACTTGGAATGAGCAGCTTTATAGCACGGTCTCGTACTCTGATCCCTCGTCCATGCACCTCGTACATGACCTGGGGGGTAGGCGTCTGGCAGTGGCTGTCTCATCTCTGAAATCGATCAGTCAGCTGGTTGGCTCATCATGACCAGTGCCGCAATCGCAGAGGCGACGCCGGCCCAACAGTTAGCGTCCAGCGAGGGAGCGACCACCGTTCCAGTTATTTCGAACTTCTGGCTCCGACTGACGTACTTGGCGCGATGGCATACCATGCCCGATTGCCAAGGGGCGGCAGCGGCCCAGCCAGCAGGGGCGAGTGCCGCGCCGCGGAAGGAGGGGAGCAGAGGGAGAGAGCCGCTGGCCAAAGGCGACTACTTTCGGTGCATGCCGCAGGAACGAGGTCTGCCTGACCACTTTTCTCGGCTCTCGAGCGTGCCGAGGGTTAGTTTAATGACGAGTCAGCTGACTCCACCCCGATCCCCCCTTCTGGCTTTCATGGGTCTCTCCTCTGCAGAGCGTCATGCTGCAGCCAGTCGTCCAACCGAAGCTTGGGCTACTGTGATAGGCTGCGTTTTCTGCACGATAAGAGAGATAAGGTCGCGTTGCTGTCGAAAATCATGTTCTGCAAACGGCTACACATGTGGGTCCGGCACTCACCGAAGCCGAGGCCGATGGTGGGAAACTCAAGTCGACATGCCAATGACGCCGTGCTTGCGCTCCACACTGCCCCTAGTGCTCCACACCACCCACCATACACTTTACAGCCAATCTCACTCGACACACATCCGCGCCTCTCTCAATTTCCATCCCTTCTGTCATTTCCATTTCCATCTCCATCTCCATCTCCGTCATTCACTGATCACTGATACGATACAGTGCAACGATATCTATCCCCGTTGCTATCGCGAGTTGAACAGAGTGGAGGCACAGTGGAGGCGGGCCAGAGTCGGGTCAGGCTCCCCCTCCACAAGAGGACGAGAGCATGCACGAGTATGCAATCGGTTGAGAGGCGAGACGAGACATTGGACAGTCTGCTCGTGGGCCGTGGCAACTCCAATCCCAATGCATGTGGACCTCTTGGTCAACTTACGTCATAGCGGATGGATGCTTGCCTATAACCTGGGGGAATCTACAACCGCGTGGCCCGGGTCGCACTCCTACTTTTCAGCCTTCAGCTTTTAGGCGCACCTGGTAATGCCTCTGATGAGTGAGCGTCTCGCAGTCCTATTTTCCCCAATTTGGTTCCGTGCTGGCGACTGAACGCTGACGCGCGTGTGTTGGATGGGTTTGGTCCACTTGGTCATTGTGAGCAGCAGGCTGGAGGATCATGGAGGACCGTCTCGTCAACATCAACAACCACTCCTCCACCACCACAACCACCCCCCTCTCTCTCTCCCTTACTCCACTTCTCTCACGGGGCACGCTGGCACAATGCCCGGCCTCACTACTGCTCAGGTGAGCTCAGACACTTGTGCCCGTCAACTAACACCAGGTTAACGAGCTCTCCGCGACCAATGTGTAAGTCGCTGCCTTTCCTGTCGCGGTCCAGACCTGTCAACAAGTATCAGTGTTGTTGGCAGGCAACCAGACTACTCGCGGGAAACTTCCTTTTGCTATAGGGCTGTACGGGCGTAGCTAACGTCAGCGTGATTCACCCCCTCGTCCTCCTCTCCGTTGTCGACCACGCATCGCGTGTGCCGCTCCCCAACAAGAAGCGCGTCCTCGGTGTGCTCCTTGGCCAGGACAACGGCAGCACCATCAATGTCGCCAACTCGTGAGTCCTGGAGTACCGATATCGACCGCATATAGCTCGTACTGACGCTGTGGTTCTCGCCTCTATCCGACTGCCATTGCCCTTGCTTGCCCCCTTCCACACTGATGTCACCACTTCTTCCCCTGCAGGTTCGCTGTGCCGTTCGAGGAGGATGACCGGGATCCCAAGACTTTCTTCCTTGATCTTGACTATGTGGAGGAGATGTGGCGCATGTTCCGGAAGGTCAACGGTGAGTTCATCGAGGGTGCCATTTCTCGCCCAGATGTGTGCAGCCCACTGACATCACAGCCAAGGAGCGCCCGATAGGATTCTACCACACCGGCCCGCGGCTGCGCTCGTCGGACCTGGAGATCACTGAGCTGTTCAAGCGCTTCTGCCCCCGCCCGGTGATGGTTATTGTTGATGTTCGCGCGCACGGCGGCCGCGGTGACACCGGTATCCCCACCGACGCGTACTTTGCCGTCGAGGAGATCCGTGACGATGGTACCGCCACCCAGAGGACCTTCACCCACGTTCCCACGTCGATCGAGGCTGAGGAGGCTGAGGAGATTGGTGTCGAGCACCTTCTCCGCGACATTTCCTCGTCGTCCGCCGCAGGGTCGTCTTCCCTCCTCGCTACGCAGTCGCTCACGAACCGCGTGTCCTCGCAGCTCGAGTCCCTCCGCGGCCTCCACGCCCGCCTCCTCGAGATCTCCGAGTACCTCAACGACGTCCGCAAGGGCAAGATGCCCGTCAACCACCAGATCGTCTACCAGGTGCAGGAGATTGTTGGTCTTCTTCCGCAGCTCGGCGGCGACGTCGAGCTCGGCAAGGCCTTCCGCGTCCAGGTCAACGACCAGAACGTCATGGTCTACCTCGGTCTTATTATCCGTACTGTTCTCGCCCTCCACAACCTCAGTGAGTATCAGCCGAATCAAAAGATAGTTTCACAGCAGCTGACACCGCGCAGTTGACAACCGCATTGCCAACGTCCAGCAGGAGATTGACGACGCCAAGACCCCTGAGGACAAGAAGGTCGAGCAGGCAGCCGAGGCCGCAGGCATCAAGGCTGAGGATGTCAAGCGCGCCAAGGAGGAGAATGCCGAGAACAAGAAGAACGGCAAGCAGTGAGCAGCCGTGTACGATAGAACCACAACCTTCACTATGCAGATGTTTTCTATAGCCTAGCCCAGAATGCTGAGCCTTCAGTAACGGGATTCGCCGGCTATTGCCAATTCATTCTCTCCAGGTGCCTCACACCCAGCATACTCACCGACTGATCCGGCCGATAAATGCTCAAGCCAGTCGGACCAGCGAGCGTTTGACATTGAAGACATACTCTAGGCGCTGAAACAGGAGGCAACAACATGGCATTCGCCGTGAGCCCATGAGAAGTGCGGAGAGCCTCTTGTGTCGAGAAGATTCCCCTACCACTCGCAACGGTTGCTAACTGCTTCGCTACTAAGTTCATCTGCTGCAACGTCTGCAAGGGGTTATGATGTGAGCAATCGTTCTTGGCAGAGTGGTTTCATGTTTCTGCCACTCCTCCCCCTGTGAACAAACGGTGTGAACATGTGAATCCATCAAACTCTCACAACTGGAGCTGAAACAATTCCAACCAGGGTGTGTGGCATTTCTCATGACCACCAGTCGGCTTGACGTTCTTTTCTTTTTGCAGAGTACATAAGTATCAGCTTCCACAAAGAACGCCCTGCAACTACTCTCATTCCATCATCTCAAATTGAATGCTTCCTCTCATCAAATTGCTAGCTCTAGGAGCGCCTGTGACGGCCCACATCTCCCTTTGGCACCCGGCCCAGTATGGGTAAGTCCGTCTTGAGTGCTGACAAGCCGAGAGAAGGACTGACAGTTCTAGGCAACATGATGCGGATTCGAATCCGTATCACGAGAATGGCTGGCTCAATATAATCCCCTTGAGGAACTTTACGTTCAATCAGTGGTGGTTCCACGGCAGCATCAACGACCCACCACGTATGTGCAGAACTCGCGGATGTTGGCTGTGGGGAAGGTACTAACGCTCCAGCTGAGGGCCAGTTTATGGAGCTGCAAGCAGGGTCCGTATTCACTGCAAACATATACTGTATTCCAAACGAAAGCCACCCCATGTCAGCTTGCGCGGTTGGTCAAGGAGACACGACAACCTTTGGTCGATCCGATGACAATCTCGGCAGTTTGCACACCCTCGATCGGCCCGGCACGCCTCTCGACAAGCTACAGGATGTCAGAGGATGCAGCTTGGCAATCGCGTATGAGTCTGACCCGCACAAGATCAAACCTGAGGACTTTGCGGTCATCTCAGTCAACTACACTTGTCCATGGGTATACCGCACCGACTTTGCGATTCCTGCCGGGCTCCCAAAGTGCCCTCCTGGAGGCTGCCATTGCTTGTGGGGCTGGACGCACTCGTCAAAAGGCGACTATAGTGAAATATACCAGACCGCCGTGCGGTGCAATGTTTCTGGCGAGCTCGGAACGACACCAATTCCCAAGCCCCAAGTGGCGCGCAAGTGCCCCGTCGACAAGAACAATTGCACGCGCGCCGCCAAACAGCCTCACTACTGGATGCAACTCGAAGGCAACAACAACTTGCAGGACATGTATGACCCGCCGTTCTACAATGCCGACTACGGATTCGCGAATGGGGCCCAGAAGGATCTCTGGGACACGGACAATGGAGCAACCTGGAACAAGGACTATTGCGCCTGGGCGCCGGGTCCTGTAAATTTCAAAGGCGATTGGCATAGCTGGCCCCGTCCAACCTGGTTCGACGACCAAACTCCGCTCGAGAGGAAGGAGCGCGACGAGGGCCTGCGGCAGGGATGTAGCAGCCCGACGCAGCCCGGGCTTCCGACATACCAGAGCGTCAACGACTTCCGGGTTGGAGCCACCATGAGCGAGCAGGACATCAACGGAAAGAGCAATGAGACAATGTTCATGCTCAAATACTTGAACGATTTCCGCGCGCAGTTTGGGGCGAAGGGTCTCCAGTGGAATGCAACCATCGCTCAGGAGCTCGCAGAGGTCCTTCCAAAGTGCGAGGGTGTGATCCCTGGGCCGACGGACAACGTGAACAGGTGGGTGATAAGTAGCTGCTTCGCGACTGACGACAGTGTCTGGGCTGGCTCCCAAAGCGAGGTCACTGACACCCGCGGGTTCTTTGATGACTGGGCAAATAATTGGAGTAAGTGATTCCCCTTCCGCGACGGCTGACGGGTCAGATGCGCATGTGGAAGGGAACGAGTCGCTAGATGATTTTACTAGGGTGAGCATTCGCTTCTGGAGCAGTGACCTGACGCACAGATGGTGTGGAGCAACTCGACTTCGGTGGGCTGCGGATGGAGCAACAGTCCAAACTGTAAGAGTGATGACGGCCTCTGGACATGGTTCAGATTCACGTGCGTGTTCAACCCTTCGACAGGAGACTACGCCCACAACGTCGGCAGGTTCCAGTCCAGCATCGCCAACGCCACTGCTCCTCTGGAGTAAGAGAAGGGTAAAAGGTAGTATCGGAGACTACCTTTTGCCGTATTTTACTGTTCCCTGTATTTGTTCGGCCCTCTGTATTCCTATGGTTGGATATCTTTCTGATGTAACGGCTGGAGAAGCATGCGTTGGGGGCATGAGGATGAAGCTGTCGGCGGCCATGCGGAGGATGCCTCCTCTTTCCCGTCGCCAAGCTCAGCCAGGGTTCTTTTCTCACCAAGATAGACTGCAAAGCAAAAGGCCTCAGAGGTTTGTGTTTCTGCAAGGGATGTCTGGGAACGTGTCGCTCATATTGTTGAAGAGCACTCACATGTAAAAAGTCCACGGCCGGGATTGAACCGACGACCACTTCCGATCTCTCGAGATGCTCTCTGAGCCACACCGGAAGAAAGCATTCTACCACTGAACTACGCGGACTATGCTTTACAGCTCTTATGCTGCGTTCCGGGGGCATTCGGTGCTGTGAACCGAGAAGAAGAAGGTCCGAAAGACTGAGGAAGGCCGGCACTGGAGAAAGGGAAGGAGAAGATGGCGCAGAGGGCCAGCCTGGCAAGGGGGCACGGGGCTTCTGGCGGTGTGCTTTGATTGAAGGCCTGTGCAGCTCCTGTCTCCTCAGTAGCAGCAGAATGCTGCCGGTTCAATGTCATAGAGGCGCAATCTAGCTTCGACAATGTTTACGTGGGCCTGAAACTGGGTGGACGGCATCGGACCGCTCGCTGACCGAGAGTGACCGTCATGGCCACAAATAACCACTGCGACTTGACGATTGGCAACTCCACACGAGTGGACGAGGAGCAGGCCGAGCAGGGAATGTGCTCTAGGAGATTGGTTGTGTTGTCTTTGCTCTCCGTGTTAGTGACAAACCGGACACAAATGGAGCTCGGAGGGTTGATATCGGTCATTTCTCAGGAGGCGTCGGTGCGGTGAGACATCATTCCTCGCTATTGCCAAGAAGTCGAGCGCAACTCCCGCTGCTCAGACTGACAAGGACTATGTTCCTATTGCTCACTGCTTGCTGGAAGAGCATATGCATCGATGATGATGGCTCTCCGGAAGGCAGATGCAGGTGTCAGCCGTGACACTGCGCACTGCATTCGCAGTCGGAGGGCGGCTTATCATCGGCATTCGCATCTCGCTCGTTGGCCAAGCCAACATGACGTCGACGGAAGGTTCGGCGGAACGCTGCAGGGTGGGGTTTTTGTTTTCTTGGCCTTGGAACGTGCGGCGTGTACTGGCGGGTTACTCAATTACGCGAGGGCATCAACGACTTGCGGCTATCATCCAAGGCATCCGTCCTTGTTGTTGTACATCTCCCTTCAACACCACGCCATACACAGAGCCCACCACTTGCTACTTGCTGCTAATACCATCCAACATGGCGTGGCTAACCTCCGCCCCGTTCTCACTTGCCAGCGTCCTCGTTCTCCTGGCCCACTCCGCCTCCGCAGCCGTATGCAACAACAATCTCACGACGAAGTATCCCACTCCTGTCGTGGCCGACGGCTGGTCGTACCGTCTGATCGCAAACAACTTGGGTAAACCCCGGTCAATCATGTTCGATCCCTCAGGCGCGCTCCTTGTTCTGCACTCCGGCGCCGGCATTGAACGCCTCACTTTTGAGGACTTTGGAGGTACTTGCCTGACCGTCAAGGACAAGACCACCGTCGTTGCAAACGAAGGAGTGAGTGTGAGCGGCGAGTAATCAAGGAGGGAAGGCCCTCCCTGGATGAAGAGAAGAAGTCGGCCATTCCTCGGAGTGACTGCGGAACTGCGCCGTTTGGCTTGGCATGCGCCCCCAGCACCGCACCCACCGCCACTGATCAAGACTGACAATCCAGCTCAACCACGCTCTGGCCCTCTCCTCCAATGGCAACATACTCTATGCAAGCACCGCAAACGACGTGATGGCTTGGCCGTACAACGCGACAGCCGGAACCGTCGCGTCTGCGGCGGCGCCATCCGTGCTCGTGACCAACATGACGAACGCGGGACACACCTCGCGCACAATCCTCATGACCTCTACTGGAAACCTGCTCGTTTCGCGCGGCAGCGCAGCCAACGCCGACCCGCTTGCTCGGAACATCACAACCGGCCACTGCCAGATCCGCATGTTCCCGACTAATGGATCGTCGATTGACTACTCTTCTGGAGGCTACCTCGTCGGTTGGGGACTGAGGAACAGTGTCGGTATCGCCGAGCACCCGCGCACCAGAGGCATCTTCAGCGTGGAAAACAGTGTTGACGGTCTCACTCGTCAAGGTGCAGACATTCATAATGATAACCCCGCCGAGGAGCTCAACTACCACGGCAACGTAACCGCTCTGCGCGGGGCCAACCACGGCTACCCCGTCTGTTACACTCTCTGGGGCACCAGCGGCGTCCCGAACATTGCAAACCTCACCACTGGTGACGCGTTTGCTGTAGATGGCGCTGAGGGCGAGTCTGTTGCGGCTCCCATCACCGACGAGGTGTGCAACGCCCAGTATGCCCATGCCGACCTTGCGTTCCAGGCCCACACAGCCCCGCTCGACATCAAGTTTGACGCCAATGGCACCAACGCGTTCATCTCCTTCCACGGCAGCTGTGAGTGTTCACGATGAGGGAGCTGCAGGTTTTGATCTGTGAAGCCCCCATGCGAGAAGAGCTTTGCTGACGGACAGGGAATCGCAACACGCCAGTGGGATACTCTGTCGGACGTGTGGCCTTTGACACCGTTACTGGCCGCCCGGCAGCCGGGCGCAACAGCACAACAGCGGTAACCAACATTCTGAGCAACAAGGACGTCACCATGTGCCCCAGCAGCTGCTTCCGTCCCGTCGGTCTTGCCTGGGACTCCAAGGGCCGTCTCTGGGTCGCGAGCGACAGCACGGGAGAGATCTTTGTCCTGTTCCCGGGAACGGAGAACTGGGACGCTGTGAAGACTTCCGCCGCTGCGGAAGCAAGGGTTGGCATGTCGATTCTGATGGCAGGTACTCTGGCTGCTATGGCGTTTGGAATGAGTGATCATTAGGTAGAGTGCTATCATCTCTTGGAACGAGACATCCCGTTAGCGGCATCAGTTAGTATGGTCAGACGCAGAGTAGGAGTGGTAAATCAATGCACTATGCAACGTCTATGTAAACTTCTACTTGTTCTCGTCACCGTAGCCCCAGCTCTTGACCCACGACCTCAGCTTTCCGTCGTCAATGTCGATACCGTGCTTGTCCAGCAGGTCAGGAGTCTCCGGTGCCGGCTCGTCAGACTCGCGGCGGACGTTCTCGACCAGCTCGGGTGCAGTTGTCTCAAGAGAGCCACGCATCTTCTGGGCAAACTCCTCCATCTGCAATGTGTCAGCTAACATTCATCGTGGACAAGCATCCGATACTCACGCTGCTGACACCGAGGTACTTGGCAGCACCCCAGACACCGAGACCCGCGCTTCCGAGCACGATAGCAGTTGCAATGCCGAGTGCCTGGAATCCAAGCCAAGGGGAGACGTGCTGAACCGGAGCTCCGCCCTCGTCAAATTCCGGCTTGCCGTAGTGGTAGTCCTCCTCAGCATCGTTGAACTCGGCGGAGCGCGACGGGTCGACGGGGGCGGCGTGGGCGATAGGCTCGTCGGCAGCGTCGATCTCGGAGGTGATGCCAGTTATGCTCGGACCCTCAATCCTGACAGCCTCAAACTCATCAGTCTCAGGAGACTTGGCGGTCTGCGCGGCCTCGCGGGCAGCAGCGAGCAGACGTGTCGTCTCGGCGTTGGCCTTCACGATGGAGGGCAGCGGCTCATGGAAGGCGGCTTCCTCGTACGGCTTGGGCACATTGGGCCGCAAAACGCGTCCTCTCAGAGCATGCGACAGGAACTGGGGAGGGGCGCTGATCTTGGAAGCCTGGCGGACGTAGGGGATGATAAGGATTGTGAGTCCGGTGGTAACCGCGAGCTGAAAACAAAGTCAGAGAACAGTGTGAGGCTGGGAGGGAACAGCCGAAAAGGCGCAACTCACCGCGGCACCGGCAATCACAACTGCGACCTTCGGGCTCGGCTTGTACTCCTTGGGCTCGTCGTCGACGGGGAGAGCGGCAGCGGGCACCGCGGCCGCCGGCGGTGTTGAGAACATGATCGATGGTGTAGTGGGCGGAAGGTAAGACGGAGCTCGGACATGGAGTAATGTCCACTGGGCAAGCTGGATTTTTCGATATTTTGCGGGGCCCATGGCCGACTTTGAAATTTCAAGCAACGAGGACAGCAACAAACCATTTCGGCTCGGTTTCCATCAACAACATCACTCTTTCCACCACTCCTCCCCCATCCACACCTCGTTCAGACGCTATTCATCATGGCGCCGAAGCGAAAGTCCCTCGGAACGGACAAGACCTCCAAGAAGGTAAGACTTGGCTGTCATGTTCGCCTCTGACTCTCTCAGGCCCGCAAGGAGGCCACGCCCGAGTCCGACCTCGAGGCCGAGATGGCCCAGTACGCCGCGCAGTCGACCCTTGTGGACCCCATGATCGACGACCAGGGGGACAGCGACGATGATGAGGACGACGAGGGCGAGTCTATGGGTGACGACGGCATGGATGAGGACGACGACGACGTTGAGGAATTTGACGCTCCCGCCCCGGCGGAGACCTCGGCGGCTGGCCCCTCGCGTACTCGCAACCTCTACAAGGCCCCGACACTCGCTGAGCTCGACGAGCTGCGCAACGCTGAGGCTTCTGGCGGAAACACCTTCTCCCTCCAGCTCGATGAGCTCCTCAAGTCCACTCTCCTCTCCACCACCCCTGCCCCCGCCCTCAAGACTCTGCTCGGTGCGATCCACGACCTCGTTCACGCCCTTCCCACCCTTCCCGGTGTTGCTCCCCGCAAGGCGAACTCGCGCATCAAGGCGTCCTTGGGTGGTGCCATCCCCTTCCCTGGCCCCAAGGCCCTCTCTCCCCTCATCGGCGACCCGAAGTGGACCCTCGGCTTCAACGCGCCGGCCGAGGTCGTGGTTGCCGGAAGCTGGAGCGTGTGCGGCGGCTACAAGAAGGCCAAGGGCGAGGCCGGAAACGTTGACATTGTCGTCATGATGCCACAGGTGAGCTCATCTTGTACACTTTGATCGCCTCGAGGCTGAGCTGACACTCAGGACATGTTCTCGGCCAAGGACCGCACGGCGTACCGCTACTTCCACAAGCGCGCTCACTACCTTGCCGTCATCGCCGCCGCTCTCAAGACCGAGGCGCGGAAAGAGGGCTCGGCCCTCCACGGCGCCGAGATTGAGTGGGAGCACGCTGATGCCCGCCGCCCCATCATCTCCATCGCCGCTGGCAAGGGCCAGGGCCTGAAGCAGGCTATCGACATCCGCATTCACGCCTCCATTCCCCAGGACACCTTCCCCCTCGCCACCCTCTTCCCCTCCAAGTCTCTCATCCGCACTGGTGAGGACGAGTCCATCCCCACCCCTCAGTGCTCCGCCTCTATTCTTCAGGACACCCTCCACAAGAGCAACCTCCTCCACCTTCACCGCCTCTCGCAGGCTCTCGGCGCCGACGACCGCACTGCCGCCAAGTTCCTCGCCCTCTGGCGTATCKRSGCWRMCCGTCGTGGCATCCCTGTTTCTCGCGGTGGCAACGGTTGGTTTGCGTCGATGATACTTGGTTGGGTCGTCGACGGTGGAGAGGTCGGTGGCAAGGGCGGTCAGCGTGCTGTCACCAAGCGCAACCGCGGTCTCGGCAAGGGCCTTGGCGCCTGGGGTGCCCTTCGTGCCGCCTGGGAGTTCCTCGCCAACACCGACTTTGAGGCCACCCCCGTTTTCATGGCCACCCAGGGCGACGCCATTCCCCACCACGAGTTCACCGAGTCGTACGCCGACATCTTTGTCGACCAATCTGGAACTGTCAACATCCTCGCCGAGTGGGAGAAGGGAGACATTGAGCTTATCCGTCACTACGCTCGTGAGACCCTCGCCATGCTCGAGGACAGCGGTGTCGACCGCTTTGCTGAGGTCTTCCTCCACAACCAGACTCTTGGCCCCGCGGCCTTTGACGAGTACTTGATGTAAGTTGCCTTCCATCTATCATCTAAATGATGATAAATCAACTCAGCTCACTTCGAGGCCCCTGCAAAGACAGAGGGTCGCAGAGACCAACTATTATTGTATCTGAACCGCTTCTATCCTCCAATCTTTGATCTCCAGCTGACATATAGTGTCGACGCATCCGAGGCGGATGTTGAGGCCGACCTCATCGACGATGCCGAGCGCCCCCGCGTTATTGAGCGCCTGTCACGTCGTGCTGCCGAGGTTGTCCGCCAGGGCCTTACCGATCGTGTCAAATTGGTCCGCACCGAGGTCCTCTCCGACTCGACCTTCTCTATTGGTCTTCTACTCAATGGCGCTTCCGCCACCCGTGTCCTCGACATGGGACCTGCGGCCAACGACGAGGAGGGTTGTGAAAAGTTCCGCGCTCTCTGGGGCGAGAAGGCTGAGCTTCGTCGCTTCAAGGACGGCTCTATTTCCGAGTCAGTTGTGTGGACTGTCCAGCGCCCGGAAGATGCCGCCCTCATTCCGGGACTTGCTACTGAGTGGCTCGTCCAGAGGCACCTTGGTGAGGACGTTTCTGTTTCATCGGTTTCAAGCGGTGAGGACTGGCTCTCCATCCTCCAGGTCCCCGCTTCGGTTCGCGAGGCCATCAACACTGCTGGCTCGGAGAAGCTTGGTTTCCGCCCGATGATGGACGGTTACGACGCGCTCTACAAACTCCTCAAGAGCATCGACTCTGAGCTCCCCCTTGCCATCCTCCATGTTGCCCCTGCTTCCGAGCTCCTCCGCTACGCCGCGCCGTTCGTTCCCCACCCCGTCGACCTTGCCCGCGCGTCGTCTGCCCCCGAGTGCCTCGGCTATGTTCCTGTTGCTGAGATCACCCTCCAGTTCGAGTCATCTACCCGTTGGCCCGATGACCTCGCTGCCATTCAGAAGCTCAAGCTTGCGCTCTTCGACAAGGTCTCGCGCGTCATCTCCTCTCATCTCCGTGGTGCGCGCGTCTCGATCGCTCTCGACGCCGATGCCTCGGACATTGACGATGCGGCCTCGCTCGAGGTTTTCCTTCCTGAGGGCGTTGCATTCCGTATCCGCATCAACCACGAGAAGGAGTACACGCTCCTCCAGCGTGCTCTTGAGCCTCCCCTTCCCGGAATCCCCCGCAACCTCCCTCCCCCTCCTCGCCGTCTGGTCCAGGCTGCCCTCGCCCGTCACGCCCTCCGCTTCCAGCACGCTCCCTCTCACCACGCGTCGATGGCCCCCATGCACCACCGCTTCCCGTCGTTCTCGACTGCCGTTCGTCTCATGAAGCGCTGGGTCGCCGCTCACATGCTCTCCCCCCATATTAGCACTGAGGCCATCGAGCTCCTTGTTGCCAAGACATATCTCGAGTCTGGCGCACGCAGCACACCTTCGTCGGCCACCACCGGCTTCCTCCGCACTCTTGACTTCCTCTCCTCGTGGGACTGGCGCACAAGCCCGGCATTCGTTCCTCTCCAGGCTGTCACCCGCGACGCCGCCTCGGCTTCGGGTCGCCCGCGCTTCGCCGAATCGAAGCGTGCTGCTGCCCTCACCGCATTTGAGAAGCGCCGCTCGGCGGACAAGGAGATCCACACTGGCGCGTGGTCGCTCGTCACCGAGGATGACGAGAGCGGAACTCGTTGGACTGGCAAGCTCGGCCGTGTGGCTGCAGGCCGTATCTCGGCTCTTGCTGCCGCCAGCCTGTCGCTTATCAAGAGCGGCGCGGAGACCGGCGAGGTCAACGTCAAGGGCCTCTTCGAGACCCCTCTTGAGCACTACGACGTTGTCCTGCAGCTCACCGCTGGCACCCGTGCCGCCCAGGCTGTTGATGTTGACGAGGAGGAGTGGGAGTCGTCCATGACCTTCCGCAACCTGTCCACAACACACAGCTTGCGTCTCGGCTTTGACCCGGCTTCTCTGATCGTCGCCCACCTGCAGCGCACTTATGGCGACGCGCTCCTGAGCTTCCACGACGAGAACGGCGGCCGCGCCATTGGTCTCGTCTGGAACCCCGCCAAGAACGTGCCACGCGCGTTCAAGCCCTTCCTTGGCTACTCGTCGGCCCCTGCACCCTCGGAGGCTGCGCTCGTGCAGATCAACAAGGACGCGGTCGTGGCTGAGATTGCGCGTATCGGAGCGGGTATCGTCGAGCGCATCGAGCGGAGGAATTAGAGAGCTGACCCATGGCTCTGGTGTAGAATTACATACTTTTTTAGCATTGCAATGCAGCGCATGTTTCTAGCTTCTACCTCTGTGTTGAGACCTTGGCAGATTCGATGCAGTGCAGCCAAGGTGTGTAGCCGCGGTCTTCACACTTACAACTGGCTTGTGCTGATCCGTACCATGCCACTGAGGCACGGCGCGCCCAATGTCACGCAGACAATCTGTGGCAAACCATCAACGTACATCCGCCTGTCAGCCAGGACAGCCAACACCTTGTTGGCATGCATTCCCGTTGAAAAGGAAGAAAAACAAGCTGCCCAGCTGGCAAAAGGTAAGTGACGACCCAGGTTCGAACTGGGGACCAACAGATACAGATATGCGTAATTGCAATCTGCTACTCTACCACTGAGCTACCGCCACCTACGTAGTGTTCTCTTATTTGCCCTCACCTCTACGACAGGCTTTCCTCAAGTGCTCGCACCTTGCATGTGTCTTGACTGGGAGCTGAGAGCCAGCACGGCAGGAACTTGGAGCTGGGAGAGCCTCGGTCATTTGGGAGCCAATAGGAGTTATTATAATTGCCGATCGCCGAAGCTCCGCACCATGTGAGTCCCGACCGTACTCCCCATCCGTGATCGGTCAACTGCGATATCTGTGCACCATTGAAACAAAGTTGCAACAGCCTCGGGTGTAACCATTGTCGAAGTTCGAGGATGTATCCACGTCTGCAGATGACCAAGCGGCAGAAGTGGCGCTGCTGACAACCAGCCTCCCGCCCGCTTCAACGCGGCTGGGGACGGGTAACCACTGTGCACCCAACACTGGCATTGTAACCGGGGATATGGAAGACGGAAGCAGAGAGTGCAGCGGCCCTGTTGCCCACCCCACCAGGATCGGTCTTCAAGTGAGCACCGGACTTCGCTCTAACGCTGGCGCGGTCCGACCGGCCCCACCGGACCGGGTTACAAACTTGTCGGGAATCAGAGCAGCACTCTGCAAACCAGGTCAGCGTCGTATTGTGTTCATTCTAGCCAGCTATACCCCGAACTCTGGTCGGTGCTCCACTCTCGGCTCTACCATCACCTTTATCGCCTTCGCCGCCAAGCAAACCATTCCGCCTGTTATAGCCAGTTCCGCAACCCCTTGGCTAGCCCGCAGCACCCGTACCGTCGATGGACACCATGAAGTACGAAGCCGACGACACTCCCGATCCTCTGTGCGACATTGAGGCCGAGGTGCGCACCGGTACCCACGCCGTCAGCACAAATCCTGCTTCTCGAGTGTCGTACGAGCGCAACAATCATGAGAAGCAAGAACACAATGAGGCCCAGCACCTGGAACGCACACACAGCCATAAGCTTCCATTCGCACACCACGCCGCTCCCAATGCTGCCCTCGGACTGCCTCCGCACACCCTCACACTAACCCTCTCGCGATCCTCAGCAAGGTCGAGGTCCGGGTCGGTATCTGGTTCTCGCGGAGAGGGCGCCGTCGGGTTTACTCGTCTTCCCCCGCCACCAGACTCGCCACAACATGAGAAGGACATCGAGGGACCGATCGAGGAAGCCACCACCGCGATCGGCGAGGAGGCGGACAAGGACATCTACGAGGACCCGGGACTGTGGGGCTGGTTGGACTGCTTGGGCGTAAGTCACTGTTGGAACCTGGGACGAGCTCACTACCTCTCAGGCCGTGCTGGTTAACATGCTCTGCTGTAAGTCCCCTGGCCGCTGGAATCTCGAGGCCCCTCGTGCCACGACCCGGCGATCTCCCATGACAGTGGCTGACGAGATGTAGATGGTATGACACAATCCGTAAGTCCACTCACGCCTCAGCCGCTGACGACCAGTGGGGCGTGTTCCAACAGTACTACGCGACTCATACCTTGAACGGGTCGACTGGCATGGCCATCAGTTGGATCGGTGCTATCCAGTTCGCGCTGTGCCCCATGCTGGGCTGCATCTCCGGCCCCCTCTTTGATGCGGGATACCTGAAGCACCTGCTGATTATCGGCGGCGGCCTGTACTCGCTCTGCTTCATGATGGCGTCCATCTCGACACAGTACTACCAGGTGCTGCTCAGCCACGGCATCGGAGTCGGCCTCGGCATGGGTATCATGTTCTCTCCATCCGTCTCAACGCTGCAGCACCACTTCAGCCGCAGCCGCTACCGTACCCTCGCCTACGGCTTCCAGGCATCGGGATCGGCGATCGCGGGTATTTGCTTCCCAGCGTTGCTCAACTACCTCCTGCCGAAGGTAGGCTTCGGGTGGACCATGCGCATTTGTGAGCATCCCTGGTGGTTTAGAGCCATCTCCTACTTCCCACTAACCTCCAGTCGGCTTCATCGTCATAGGCTTCACAATTGCGGCGGTGATTTGCCTTTCCACCACCATCCCGCCCCGCAAGGAGATTGCCGTCCTCTCGCCCTCCGTCTTCCGCAACCCCAGTTACAGCATCTACGTTGCTGGAGTCTGCTTCGCCAGTCTTTCAATTTACGCGCCTCAAACCTTTGCCGTCACCTACGCGACGTACAGGGGCATGAACGTCGGCCTTGCCAACTACACGTGAGTAAACAAGCGAGGCGGCGGGACGATCGCTCTTGTGAGCGAGGGCTGCCACCTTACCTGTGTGATCACCCCCGGCCTCTCCGCGTCTCCTCTCCCTGCCTGCCTTCCTGCCAGCTCCTCCGAGTCTTCACAGGGCCAAAAAGGCCACGACGGGGATCGAACCCGCGATCTCCTGATTACTCGATCGTAGTCAGACGCCGTACCATTTGGCCACGCGACCGGATAATGACCCAGTCCGAGGCCCCGTTGTGGCGATGCCGAGAACGTCGCTGACGCGACGGAGGGGAGCCTGAGCTGCATGTCCTACCAGGTTGTGCCAGCGCTCCTCTCCTCAGAAACTCGGAGATCGAAACTGACAGCGCAGCGTCACAATCTCGAACGGCGTCTCGCTCGTCGGCCGTATCCTCCCTCTCTTCTTCGCCCAGCGACTGGGCCCCATCAACGTCCTGGCGACCGCGGGCCTGCTATCCGGTGTGACGCAGATGCTCTGGACGCTCGCGCGGACCACGCCCGCTATCCTCGCGTACAGCGCCATGTATGGTATCCCGTCCGGCGCATACGGCGCCTCTGTCAACCCCGGCGCCGCCAGCTTTGCGCCGCACACCAACCAGAGTGGCCTGTACCTCGGCATGTGCTTCTTCTCCAGCTCGTGGTTCTGGCTCGCGGGCACGCCCATCACAGCGCAGCTCATTGACAAGTACGGATACCTGCCCGCCAGCATATACACAGGCTGCGCGGTCCTGTTCGGCGCGTCGTTCATCCTCACCAGTCGTGTGGTACGTGCTAAACAGGTCGGCACACAGTGGGTCTAGTTCTTTGATTATAATATGAATGCAAGGGGTGTTGTGCTCTGTCAAATTGTCAACTCACAAGGTCAGATCGTCAGGATATCAGACTCATGATCTAGGTTGCAATGATACATGCACAAACAATAAAAATACCACCTACCATGGGTGCCTGGCCATATCGCCGGCTCTCATCGTCGTATCGGTCTCTCTACTCACTTCTGCCTCCCGCTCTGACTTGCGCTCAAGCTACGCCCACCTTGCCTCCTCGGCCTGGATCTCCTTCAGCTGGCCGAGACGGTGAAGGGCAAACTGGCCGAGGGCGACCGTGTTCCTCAACACCGACAGCGCAACACCAGCAAACTCGCGCTTCTGCGTGCCCATCATCGTTGGCTCCCAGAAGCTCTTGCCCTGCAGTCTGTAATGTAAGCTGACGCCGAATGGTTCAAGCTTACTGGTAGACTGGTCCCATAAGCTCGTTGATGAGCTCCTCTGCGCGCTCGCGGAAGTTTTCCTCGCCCAGCAGCTTGCTGTATTCGCGCAACCAGTGCTTGTACTCGTCTTTCGAGTCCAGCAGTCGGCAAGCGCGCATGCGTGCCTCGTAGTGGTTCGCCGACATGGACTCCTTCCACCATTGTGGCTTCTCCTTGTTCGACTCGACGCCGGCTGCGGCGGCTGCCACGAGCTGTTCAATCTTGGCCAGCGGGCCGCTGTGCGCGGCCCCGCGAGTGCTTATGCGCGCTTCGTTCAGAGGCGAGTTTCCCCACCAAGACGACGCAATCTGCGCCCAGTTCTTCACGTCGGGGTCGTAGGCCCACGCGGCCGGGAGCGACGTGATGATGATCGGGCAGCCGTTCGGGCGGACCATGACTTCGGACAACGTGAGCTTGGGCGACGATGCGCGTGGCGGGTTGAAGAGGTGCGCTATTGAGATGGGCGAGATGCTGGTAGTTTCCCGGCGAGTGTCGATCACCTGCAAGTTGCAGTCCACGGTGACGATTGCGAGGAACTCTTTGCACGCAACGAGCTGGGAGACGGGTGCCGGAAGGGTGAATGTGTGCGTACTGACAGTGTAAGTGATGGTTCAACGTAACGCGTGAAATAACTCACTTGCGACCCGATGTCGAAGAGTATATGCGAACGGAACAGTCCTCGCATGCGGCCGCACACAGCTGTGGGGTGGCCGCGATCGCTAGGACGGGTGACGGCAGGAAGCTCATCCAGACATCCTTGTTCTCCTTGACATTCGAATACGTGACAACAATGCCAAAGGGCTGCTCCTTTTCGTCCTCGTTGTTGTGAGCGGCCAGGGCGTGGGCGCCATCCTCCAGCTGGATGCGGAGCACATTCTGGATTGTTGAGATGGGAAGTGTGTGGCCGGATCCGCCACTGGCAGTGAGCACCACTTGCGGCGCACGGATCTCCTGAACAGCAGCAATCGGACGCGATGTGCCCATGGTACGGCCCTTGGCCGGACGGCCATAGTCATCGTCCAGAGCTTTGCGCTTGAGGTCAACACGCATGTCGTCAAACATGCCTCTCGTGGCAGCGGATCCAGAGCCGGCAGTGAGCGGTTGGAGCTCGGCGTTGGCAAAGGGGTCGGCGTCCATACGACCTCGAGGTGACGGCGGCGCAGCAACCGGCCGCTGCAGAGGCGCACGGCCGCCACCGCCTTGGGAGCCGCCATTCGCCATCGGTCGACTTTCTCCCATCCTGTCGCCCATGCCGCCGCCCATTGCTCCGCCCATGCCGCGATCGAGAGCCACGCGGCGAGCCTTCTTTGGCGCTTTGCGCGGTATGATAACGTTGACGTGCTCCTTCTCTCCCGCCTTGGCGGATGCGAATGATGTGGTCACGTCGAGAGCCTGAGGGACAATCATTGGGCGGATACGAGGGCGGCCAGCGGGCTTGTATCCATAGTCATCGAGGATTTTGTCGGTCATCTCGGGTTCGGCTAGTTCGGGGAACTCCTTGTGGGTGAATCGGGCGGCCATGATGGTGCCATCAGCTGAGCAGCCATAGAGGGTCAGACCGTCATTCGCCCTGGATATCAGCATATGGGCCCACATGCGGTTACTCACCAGCAAAGGTCAAGAAGGGCACGGGAGAAGACGTCGCGCAGAACGACTAGCGGCTTGTGGTATGTGTTGCGCCAGATGGAGATGGTGTAGTCATCGGCTCCGAGGGCGACCATGCACGACGCGTTGATTCTATCCTTGGGGGCATTCTCTGAGAAGAAGAGGCGCGGGTTAAACGCTGCGACCTGAATCGTGTTTTCATGTCCGACGAACGAAATCTCCGACTGCCAGCCCTCGCGCTCGATGACAGCAGCAACGAAGACGGGGCCGTTCATTGCGTTGGACGCAGCGATGAACGCGCCGTCGGGCGACCAACTGAAAGTTAGAACAGCCTGATGGGTCCAACTTACCTGAGGCGACGGAAGAAGGTAGACTGGGGGGACATCTCGAAGGGTTTGCTGACTGTCTCGACACACTGCCAGTTCTCGGTGTTCCAAATGCGGACAGTCTTGTCGTCGGACTGCTGTCAGCACACCATACGCGTTGTGGCTACCCACCTGAGTGGCAAGGTAGTTTCCGACGGGGTCCCAAGTGACACCCTTGACGAAGCCCTGGTGCGCGTCAATCGTCCTCAAGCGTTCTGCTGTTAGCTACCCCTAACGTCTCCATAGCGCACCAAAGCTGAAGCCGTCCCAGATGACAATCTTGCTGTCGAGGCCGACGCTGGCGAGCATCGAGTCGTCGCGGGACCACGCGCAGTCGACAACATCCGCCTCATGGCCAACCAATCGGCGTAGTGCCTTCCAGTTCTCGACGTTGACCTCCTCACTGCCAAAGACGCGTCCGCCGCCCATGGGATCAATGTCCCAGATCAGCAGGACAGTGTCGTCGGATCCAGAGGCGAGGTAGCGGCCGTGGTGCGCCCATCGGACGGTGAGAACGGGACCTGTGAATTAGCTGATCAGCAGAGCAGTGGGACACGTACCAGTGTGTGCGGACATGGCACAGAGCAGTTTGGGATTGTTGTCATCCTGGGAGGCTTCCTCGTCGAGGATCGGAACGGTACTCCAGATCTTGACCTTGTTGTCTGCCCATCAGCTACCGCGTTGAGCACCATAGCTCACCTTGGCCGCCGGTGGCGAGACGCGTGCCGTCTGGATGAACACTGATAGAGTAGATGGGGGACTTGGTTTGCTTCTCTCCTGTGGAATGTTAGCTACCTGCGGGGCTTCCTCCAGTGTCTTCCTTGTCCAACGCGTCACGTCCGTTGACAGTGACCACGATGGTGCGATCCGTTCAATAGAAAAGCACGCACCTGCTGCGTGCTCTACCCAGTTGGGCTTGATGACCCTCATCACTGGGAGATGTGGTGGTGAGGGGGTGGAGTGGATGGGGGAGAGAAATGATGTAGCGGACGTTTCTGTTGACACAACAATGCCAAGGTGGGGACAACCGCGGTCCGGGGTGGATGGAGGCGGAGGAAAGCGGGAGCATTTCCCCATTCCTCCCAACCCCCCCTCAATCCTCACTGTGGCTCCTTCCCCCGTCGCTGCTCTTCGCAATGCACCATGTCTAGAAATAATGCGTTGCATGGGTGGTGGGTAATGGATAGTAGTCTAAGTCTCCTATCTACAGTGGGATGGTAATACTCTTTGATCTTCTAGCTGCTCTTGTCCGCGCTGGCCGCCTTGTTGCTCTTCTCGAGCAACAGCTGCGCAGCCATCAGGCTCCTAAATCTGCTTCCCTCGGCCTTGGAAAGGACCTCGTACGGTCCAGACTCGGAGACGACGCCGTTCTCGAGAACAATGACGCGCTCGGCACGGGCAATAGAGCTCAAGCGGTGAGCAGCGAGGATGACCGTGATGTTGCCCTGGCGGAGAATGTCGTCAATGGCAGCGTTGACGGCGTTTTCCGAGTGCGAGTCGAGGGCCGAAGTGGCCTCGTCGAGGAGAAGAATCGAGGGCTTGCGGACAAGGGCGCGGGCAATCGAGACACGCTGGCGCTGGCCACCACTGAGGCTGGCCTTGCCAATCATGGTGTCAAAGCCCTGGGGAAGGTCCCGAACAAAGTCGCAGTTGGCAGCACGGGCAGCAGCCTCAACGTCGGCGCGGGTCGCGTCAGGAGCACCGTAGGCAATGTTCTCGTGAACGGTACCAGCGAAGAGAATAGGGTCCTGGAAGACGACACCAATACGGTCACGCCACGACTCGGGAGTGAACGACTTGATGTCGGTGCCGTCAAAGGTAATCTTGCCGTGAGTGGGGTCGTAGAAGCGATCGAGGAGAGTAAGGATGGACGACTTGCCGCTGCCCGAGGTGCCGACGAGGGCGACGCTCTGTCCAGGCTCAATCTCGAGGTCAATGCCCTTGAGGACCTCGACCTCCTTACGCGAGGGGTAGGTGAAGCGCACATCCTCGAAGCGAATGACACCGTTGCGGGTAGATGAGAGCTCCTGACCGACACCAAGGGGAATGCTCGACTTGCGGTCGAGAAGGTAGAAGACACGCTGGCCGGCACCGACACCCTTCATGATTCCGCTGAAGAACGAAGTAAGACCAGAAACCGAAGATCCGACGTAGCCACTGTAGATGAGAAGCGACGTGAGGTCACCAACAGTAATGGCGCCAGTGGAAACGAGGTGGCCTCCGTAGCTGAGCAGACAGAGCATGGCAAGGTTGCCAGTCAGACCGGTAGCACCAAAGAAGATACCGCTCGCGACGGCCTCCTTCTTGGCGAGGTTGAACACGTCGGTAACCTTGTGGTGGAAGACGTTGCCCTCGAGCTGCTGGGCATTGTAGGCAGTAACAGTCTTGAACGCGTTGAGCTTCTCCTCGGCAGTCTTGGACATCTCTCCGAGCGACTCCTGAGTCTTGCTAGAGAGCCTGCGGAGGTACCGTCCGTAGAAGACAGCGCCGAGAGAGATGGGCGGGACAACGCAGAGCATGACGAGAGTGAGCTTGCTCGAGATCCAGAACATGGCGGCAATACCGACCGAGGCCGAGATGATCGCACGAAGACCGTCGGACAGATTCGAAGTGACCGAGTCGCCGAGAATGTTTGAGTCGGCGTTGAGACGAGACACAATGTCACCAGCGGAGCGGTCGGCAAACTCGGGCTCCTGGCGGAGAGTCGAGAGGTACGCCTTCTCACGGATGCGGGCAATGATGCGCTGACCAGCCATGCGCATGAGCATGACGCGACCAGCGTTGGCAGAGGCGCCAAGGAGGAAAGCGCCGGTGAGGCCAGCAGCAGCGACGGGGAACGAGAAGCCGAGGAACGTGGACTGGAGTCAGATGGTGCTCGTGACACTTCAACTCACAGCATTAGTAGAGAAGAAGTCGATGAGCTTGCCGACCGTCAAGGGCACGAGCATGGATACGGAGGAGGAGATGACGAGCTGGTATTAGTTGAAGCTTCAGCACAGTTGTGCCAACTCACGAGACCAACAGCGATACCGAGCGTCTTGCGCTCGGGGACCGCGAGCTCGATGAGCTTTCCAACATTGGACTCGCCCTTCTCGGTGGTATCCGACGACGGGCCGAGAGACAGGAGAGACGAAAGACGCTTGAAGACGGAGGTGTTCGGCTTGTCGGCGGTCAGGCCCTTTGAACTGGGGCTAGATGCAGGTGTCGAGGACTGGGGCGCGGACGAGGACGAGTTGTAGCGGATGGCAAAGCCGGGGCAGGTAGCACGGCCACCAGCGCGCCTCGAGAGGACGAGCCTCCGGGCGGGTGCTGCAAAGTTAGCCCAACATTGCCCGGCAAGATGATGGATGTTGTTGCTTTTCCTGCAGAGGCCGTCGCTGGAAACTCACCGATGGGGCACCTAACTGGGCCGAGATCGAGACGGAGGCCAACTTTAGCCGCCCACATCTGTATCTTCGGCTGTAATCTTTTGGTAGAGGTAGTGAGTGACAAGAAGTAGATGTTGTGAGATTGGAACTGAAATTCGGGATGTGGCTCCCCTCCGTATCCGGCAGGAACGCACACACACACGGATCGGCCGGTTCGCGGACATGGAACATGAGTGGTGCACAGGTGGATGGACAGGGCTGTAACCCGAAAAAAGACTTTATGTAAGCAGCAGTGGTCGCTTGGCGCAGCCAGCTGCGGGAACGGGACAAGGTCTGATGCATCATGCCCAGGACAACAATCTGGTCACTTTAGTGGTGTACATGATCTCAAGACGCAGCAGGAACGCATTGCCACTCGATCCAGAATCCATAGAATCCATGGGAGCCTGCAGAGTGCAGCAAAAGAAATCAGTCCTCCTCTCCTGGGGGGTGCTAATTTTCACCAGATCACGTGCCAAGCTCGGACCGAACCGTTGCTCTGACTGATGCTTCAAGATCCCTCACTTTCATCTCGAACATCCATCGCACCCTCTCACCAACAGACCAACAAAATGACGACCCCTATGCCCGCCGACGCGCCCGGACAGGAGATGACGTACTGGAAGCACGGCTGGGAAAAGTGCAAGAAGAACCCCATGGTCCCTGTTGGTGCCGTCGCTACCACCATCGCCCTCCTCGGCGCGACCGCCTCGCTCCGTTCCGGCAACCGCCAGTCGTTCCAGAAGTTCCTCCGCCTTCGTGTTGCGTGAGTAGGATCTGTTTCTTCTATGTGGAACTGGACTGGTATCTGGATACTTTTTGCTGCTGTCGCTGCACTGCAGGTCGCAGCGGGTGCTCCCCCAACTCAACGCAGAGCCGAAGTGTGCCCGTCGGGCATAGTCCAACCCCACAGCTTGCCGCTTGCGTGTGCTAACTTTACAGCGCCCAGGGTATCACCGTTGTCGCCATGGTCGCCGGAGCGTACTACCTTACTGAGAAGGCCGAGGACGCCCGGCCTCCCCACCTCGAGGGTGAGTACTCACATTGTCTACATCGTCGCCTCCACACGGCGTCATGAAAGTGGAGGTTAGGAAGAGATGAGGAGTGTTGGTTCACCATGTGGCCGGGGAAGGAGTGTCTTCCTTGGCTATCATGCCAACTGTCACGTAACAAGTGGAGTCTGGCAACGCAGCCGCTGCAGCCCTCTGGGAGGTTCCGCCATCTTGCCCCCCCCCCGCCCCTCTCGCCACAAACTGTGAATCATCTCTCCGGTCATGTCTCATCTCGGAGGCACCTCATGACCAGGGAGCAGACAGACGTTCTGTGACTCTTTTGGTGTCTGGCCCGTTTCTGTCTTCGTGAGCTCATGTCTGTCTGTGTGAGCTCATATTGTGAACCGCAAGACACCGAGAGCCACGGAGAATCACCCGACGAAGCCCCCCCACGCAGCTGCCCCAACTCCATACTTACCCGCAGCCCCCCGCGTCGTGCAGCCTGCCGTGGAGGAGGACAACACCGAGCACCTCTACCCTCCTCGCGTCAAGACCAAGGTTTCCGACTTCACCAAGCGTCTGCGCGACAGCGACGACAAGAGCTTCTAATTAGACCCACCCGCCATTGGGGGTGGAGCGAGCGCATACGAGCCGTGAGCTGTATTGTAGCAGATAGTAGTAGAACATCAGACCGATGGGCGACGAGACCACTCAGCATATCTTTTGGGGGCGGGTGGCAGTTGACTGACTGCTTGGAGTAGGACCGAGTAGCAGACGGGCGGCGGTAGTCGGAATGGAGCGGAGGTGGGTGACTAACTGGGTGGTACGGCAACGAACAAGGTGGCACGAGAGACGGGCTCTCAGGCAGGGGTCCATTATCCCATCATGATCCCACTCATCCTCGGAGCTTGGATTCCCCAGTGATACGATCAAGAAGTCGACGCATATATCAGAAGTAATCCATAATCAGCTGGGGCCGCAGTTCGGTATAGCCGGAAGGAGACCCGAGCAGTAGACGTCCGCCGCAAGATACCCCAACTCTTGGAACGCCAGCTGCAGTATCAGGTCGTGCGAACAGTCGATGGAAGAAGAGGAACATAGACATTGCGAAGGCCGTGAGAAACAGAATCAGAACCTCGGCGCCCCCTCTCGCTTCAGCCCGTTCGTTCCCAGATAGCAGTCTCATCCCAACACCATCCCCGGACGTTCCGACCTTGTGAACGAACACCTCGTGGCGGCCCAACGCTTCTCGGCGGGCGGGAGCAAACGGGGTGCTCTCAAGAGCACTTGGATACTGCGTAAATTGTTTGCAGCAGCGCCGCAGAAGCACATGCGGCCGCACGGCGGTGAGTCGTTGTTTCATGCCACGGGATAGACGGCGGCCAGCGGCCGCCACAAGGGCGTCGAGTCTCGATTCGGCAGCCCGCAAAGGCCGGCGAGCAGCCCTTCAATGGAGCACGGCTCGGAACCAATAGATAGATCCCCTGGGCTGCAGCCGCAGATCACACACATCTCAGCGGGTTGGTACGACGACTGCGCTGCGGCATACGATACGGAACGAATGCAACATCTGGGACAGTGTGAGGCGTGGAGCATCCATTACTTGCTTGCGTCAGACCTGACGGGCATGCGCCGCTCGGCGTCGGGCCTTCACGTCGGCATGTTTCAAACAGGCAGAGGTGGGCTACAGGTGGGATCTTGCTGGAGGATGTGAGGGATATCGGAACGYYSCCCCCCCCCCCCCCGGCTCTGTGCGCCCTGCGAAGCCAGAGCACATACCTCGTCTTTGAGGCTCAAGGCAGCTCGGCGGCTGGTTGTGGCTTTGCAGCGGTGGACGGGGTAAGAGCGAGCCTTGCTCTCGAGCACCCTTTGCGACATGCGGAGGGAGCGCGACTGCGGGGACAGCTATTCATCTCGCTCTTGCCATCTTCAAACAGGTCTCACTGTGACGCATGACGCATGACGCAGGCGGCAGCAGCGAGGCGGCGAGCTCGGACGCTCGCCTGCTCACCTGGGCACCAGCGCGGCTGTTCCATGGCTCTGGGCGGGTCAGGCGGTCAGGAGTGTCCGACCCCGTGGCGCATGGCGCGCTTGGGACCACGGTCGTGGATTCGGGGTGGGGGCCGCGCTAATCTGTCATGCCATGTCGGCGCTTTTCAGGCGCGTTGCAGGCTCATTGCCTGCTTGGCGGCATTGGCTTCCAAACCGGGCCATGCTGGGCACCGTACTGGCCGCCCCAGACATGCTGGGCCAAGGGAGCTGCAGGAGCAGGACATGTTGCCTGAGGCGTGAGTGGTTCTCCTTCTTCGTGTAAGTAGGTTATGTGGGCGGGGAGAGAAGCCAGCTAGCCAGCAAACTAGCCGGTCCGCTGCAGGCCAGCGCAAGCCATACATTGAAGTGCGTTATGTGTGCGTGAGCAGGACGACCATCCTGGACTCCTGGGACTCGATCAAGATGGCAGGACGGCTTTGATGGCAGTCCCGACTGTGGGGGGGCTGGTCATCGAGTCAGGAGGTCATGAGGCTTCTCTGACTGGGGCCTGGTTTGTATTGCAGTCTGGTGGTCCTTGTTTACATTGTCACCATCCCGGACGGACAATTCAGTCATCTCTGGCGCAATGTTAAGTGTATGTGATACCATTTTTCCAGATGTATCGGACAGGCCGTGGATGCGGCGCGCGTGCGCGCAAGACTGCAAAGCTGTGCTGTGGTGTTCTGGCGAGAACCGAAGAGGGTGGGTCCTCGGGAAGGCCATCAGAAGAGGGTGAGTAGCAAGAGCATGAGCTTATGACGGTGAACGTGAGTAGGGTGAACTTACCACGCCTTTGACAAAACGCGTCCGAGACTGGTTTGAGGCTTCAATGTAAGCGAGCGCGGCGGCAGGAGAAAACAGGGTGGGGGTTGGACCTGACAGGGCCGCGACATACGTACGAGACATCCTGGCGCGCAGTAGTGACACGCATACGGCCTGCAAGCTGCGGCAAGCCATTTTGAGATGCGCATCGTCCATCGAGCGTGGATCACCATGGACGCATGTACGCAATCTCGGGACTGTCGAGAGGAACGAGAGAACGAGAGAGCTACATGGGCCGAGAGCTATCGGTTCGGTGGTTTCAAGAGCATGCCATTACGAGAGAGACGCGTAGAGGTGGCGAGCGCAGGCTGTGAGGGTTGAGGACAAGGAAATAATGGGAATAAGGAAAGCTGCTAATCGTGGCCCGGGAGGAGGGATGGATGGCTTGTATGTATGGGCCGCTTTTTTGTTTTGGCTCTGGGTAGCTCTGTACTTTTGGTTTGTTTCCTCGTTTACCGTCACTGTCACTCTCTCACTTACCACCATCACACTTCGCTCCTTGTCCATCACCACCACTCGCACCCATCCATCTCCTCTCCCGTCATCGCCCCCCAGCACTCCATACCCGTCGATCCATCGGCATATTGCTCCCCCTCCCTCCCTCCCGCTCACCCCTCGCCCCGCCCGTAGTCTGCCAGCATCAGCAGACCCACACGTGCTGCCACCACCCTGTCCGCCCTTCTCCCACTCACATCTCTCCAACTCATCAACAATGCCCAGTTAGAGATGAGCTCGCCATTGCAACAGCCACTCCCTCTCAGTGCGGTCATGGAGCAGCACCAGGCCAACGACGATCTCGACGATGCTTCTCCCCTCGGCGATTACCTTGCCGGTAGGTGCTATTTGCCGCTCACTCTCATAATTCCTTCTCTTTGTCTAGCATTGCCTCTGTCAACTTCTTGACACTCAAGGAGGTCTAGGGTATCGGAGTGTGTATGTGTATATGTGGCACCATGCCAGTGCATGTGCTTCCCATACCATGCCGCGTGCCGTGCGGAGCCCTCTCACCAGAGCCTCTCCTCTTGGATGAACTCATCCCGTCTTATCTTACCTCTCATCACTCCTTGTTTCTGTCAGACCCCATGCTCACGCTCCTTTCTCTGCTCTATATAGACGCCGAATCGTCGTTTGAAGAACCCCTTGGCTCGCCGTTCAACCCAGAGCCGACCTTTGACGACGCCACCATCACTCTTCGTCGCCGTCCCAACCGGAGAGGCTCCATGCCTCACCCACACTCACCAAAGGAGTCGAGCCGCTCGACAGGCCGCAGACCCCCTTCCATCTCCACCAACATTGACGATGATATCCCCGAGGCTGGCCCCAGCCGCATCCCGATGGAATCTTCCCCGCCGGCGGACACGGCCTTTGAGGAGCGCTTCAAGTACTTGATCGCTACCAGCGGACTACTCGAGAAGACTCACCTCGACCGTGCCTCTTCACGCCGAACAGACAGCGAGAGTGGATCGCCGCCAGTGTCGCCCAACCTCCACCCCCCGTCCGCTCCATCTCAGGAGAGCATAGCCCAGGAGAAGCCGCCAAAGGAATCTCGATGGGATGTGCTAACAACCCTCGGTGCTGTCGTCCTCGGTCTCGCCTGCGTCCTGGGCCCCAGCACAATGGTCCCATCAACCGCCATTGCTGCTGGATTCGTCCTGCTTAAGCCTCAGAAGCCGGAAGACGACGTGAGTGTTTCTTGCTGGACCTCGCTCACCCTAGACGGACGACGATGAGGATGCCGCCGTCGACAATGTCGACGATGGTGCAAGCAGCGCTGACACCGTGTATGCTTCTCTCCCTCCCTCGCCTACTGCTGAGGAGTCTGGATCAAGCCGGGTGTTCTCGTCATTGGAGTCGCTGCTCGCCAAGTCTCGTGTGCTGGACCACACGATCACCACCTCTCTCCAGATTCTCTCACCCTACCCTGACGACACATCCCATGCCCACGATCTCCGCATCGCTTTGCACAGACTCCTCGACGACATGACCGACAGTCTTGCGACCTGCACGTCGACGCTGATTCCGATGGCCGACCGCGCCGAACTGTCCGTTCTGGGAGAGATGTACGACATTCCAGTACTGGGACCCCGCCGCCCCCGCCGCCACAGCTCTGGACAGGAAGATCTCGAAGGCCCGGTCCACCAACGGTCGGTGTCCAGCTCCGACCCGTTGCGTTCTCTCTCATCGCTGGCAGACGACAAGTTTACAAAACTCCCGGATCGCACTGTGCGCCAGAGGAGGATGAGCGCCAGCGCCGACTGGGCGTCACCCCCCTCCTCATACCGCCCGCTCCTGCAGGACCACGGCATACCTGAGAGCAACGACGAGGAGTCGGCCAGCGAGAGCATGTCGACTACCACAGAGAGCAGCAGCCTGCCAGCCTCGTTGCCCGAGCTTGTCGGACAGCCGACCTCGCCACCTAGGAATCGGCCCTTTGTGCCTAAGCGTGCTTCACCTCTCGCACAAGCACTCGAGCATCTCGAGGGCCCGGCCCTGGGCATCACTCCTCACCCTGTGATGCACAACCGCGTCGTCAGCGGGGCGTCATCCACATCCTCCAACAGCTACCGCCGCTCCCTCCAGGACATACGGTACATCCACTCGTCGCCTCCCTCCAGCAGCGAAGCTGCTGCCAACCTGGCTCTCGCCCGCGCGTCCGCCAACCTCTCGAGCGCCAACCGTCGTTCGTTACAGATGCCCATCCACCCTCACGACCTCGAGTCTCTCGAGCAGGCAATTGCAGCAGGAGCTAATTTGCATCGCGCACGGTCCTTGCCTCAGTCGCAGCGGACGGGCCTCCGCCCGCTCGCGACTGCTTCCAGCCCAGGCAGCAAGCGGTCATCGCTGATCTCGGAACGCGCGAGCCCTAACCCCCAGCGGCTATCAGGCTTATCCGACAACCTCCTGCCCTCCACCCAGAGCCCCCCTGCGGCGCCGTACCGCCGTACATCCCTGCTCTTTGCCGATGCGCTCCGCTCCGCTGAATCGTCGACAATTGGCATCGGTCTCGCCCCTCTGCAGTTTGCCAGGCCCTCTCGTATAACCTCTGTCTCTCCCCTCACTCTCGGTGGTCTCAAGGCTGCCTACCTCGGTGTCCACCTGAAGCGCCGTCGGGTTGCTTGCTGTCTTCTCGGACTCCGGTTCTTTGCCACGCGCCACGCCGACGACGAGTACTGGAACAGCATCTGTGAAGCTCTCAACGTCCTTGGTACCGACATGTCCGCTGCCAACGAGCGCCTCGACGTTGTTCGGCTCGAGGCGGAGAAGGAGGTTCACGCCGCCAAGGCAATGTCGGCTCACCGCTCTCCGACCTCCCCTCCGCGCTACATCTTGTCGCCTCCTCTGGCCGACCGCCCCCTCGACTTTGCTCCCCGCGACACGACCGAGCAGGCCCTGCTTGCCAATGTGGATGAGCTCCAGCGTACCCTTGCGCGTGTCTGGGCCCGCTGTGACGAAATGCGCACACGCCTGGCGTCGGGCGAGGCCGACACTCTCGCGGACACCTGGTCCGAGGTCCGCACCGACATTGGTGGTCTTCTCCGTCACGTCGAGCGCGGACGTGAGCTGGCGCGCCGCGAACATGAGCCGATTGACGAGGAGGACGAGGAGGACGAAGAGCCATCTCCCCCTATGCCGATTCCCGACTTTCTCCGCGCCTGGGCCGATCCCGGACCGGAGGAGCTTGAGCGTCTCGTCGACGACCTCCCGGACGACTCGGACCCCGACGACCTCCCCCTTCCCGGCATGGACGAAGTGTACGAGGCCGAGATCCCCGCCGCTGCCCCGCGCCCCAAGTCGACCATGTCGAGGGAGGAGCGTATCGCGCTCGCCCGCGAGGCACGCGCGCGGGGTATGACCCTCGCGCAGCTCACGGCCCGCAGCCCCGAGGAGCAGGAGAAGGAGCGCCAGCGCCAGCTCCAGGCCGAGCGCTTGCGCGCTGAGAGCGACATGATCTCAGAGCTGGAGGGCATGTTTGGCGCGATCCGCCGCCGCAAGGGCATGGAGTAGGGGAGAGGCAAGAGGAGGAGCGAGCGCTGCACTGGCGGGGGCGCGCAACGGAAGAAGTTTATCACCACCACAATCAACCACAATAAAATCACATTTCATGACCTCGACACGATATGACCCCCCCTCCTTACACGCACCACGCGCGCTCGCGCTCGCACACTCACTACACACCAGTTTATAGCTCCCCTGCATGATCACACCGCACCGCACTTATAAACGAGTTCTCGGGGTGTACAGTATATGAACGATACCTATTTGACTGCATGAAGCTATATCATATTGAGCGTTCCGCCGCAGAGAAGCTGACATGGGTGAGGGAGTAGTGTGACTACAGTGACCTTGTGTCGCCGGAGATCGCTGACAGATCGTGTGTCCACACGTCAAGTGCCACAATCTCGCTCGACACCAGACCGGGTCTCAGTCCACCTTCCACCAGCCCCACTGCGGCCCACACACAACCACAAGAGTACAAGCGACGAACAGCACAAAAAGGTGAGACAGGGATTTGAACCCTGGCGGCTGACGCCAAATGATAGCAGCAGCAGAGCTCGGAAGAGCAGCAGATTCTAATCATTCTCCTTAACCACTCGGACATCTCACCTCGGCGAGTTGGCACTTTTCAAGACGAGGAGCGCCTTGGCGGGGTTCAGAAGGCCCCTATGAGTCTGGAAAGCTCCCCATGGCGTACGTATTGGGGCAGTAATGAGCTAGTATGGGAGTGGCACTCGTGCTGGGAGGGGGGACGCCAGTACCTTCCAATCCGTGGTCCGTAGTTCCACATCACCGCCGACCTTTAGTAGCTATCGACTCCTCTTCACGAACCTGCACATCAGCGCCCTTCTAGACGTGACGAAAAGCAGGGCCAGCACCCCGCGCATGCAAAAGGGAGGCTGCTGCTCGACCAGCAGGCGCTCGACAACGGCATGATTCGAACATGCGCTCCCGAAGGAAATTGATTTCGAGTCAATCGCGTTAACCACTCCGCCACGTTGCCCGTATATATCAGCCTTTCTGGACGCAGGCCGTCATCCAGAGCGCCGCCTGCATGTGTCTGAATGCAGCTGAATGCAGACCGTTCGGTCTAGGCTACTATGCCGTCTTAGATGGTACGGATGGCCGGATGGTGGGAATGACGACTGGGGCAGGTCCTGCAGCAACGTTGCGAGAAATGAATAGCCAGATCGGAAAATCTCATTGATGCAGCGGCACCCGCACTTCAGCGATCGTCGCGGACTCGCTGTGCCTTCTGAGCTCTGCTGTGCGGAGATGCGCACTGGTCTGCCAGTCACAGGATCGAGAGCGCCAGCGTTGGCCGGCAGGCTGGGCCAGCGCGGGTCAGATCTGAGAGAATGTGTACGTCCCCCCTGGAGTGAATCGCTGCGCTCTTGGGATCCGCCACATCGCCGAGGCGCTGTCGGATATCGGCTGCCAGGTGGCCCCAGTCCCGCGCGACGTCTCGTTGGACCGGACGTTCCCTGGCCTCAACTGCAGCTGGGCCGCAGGCGTAGACCTTTCCACGCTCCAGAGCCTGGAGCCAGTCGTTGCCGAGCTCATTCCAGACCACGAGGTTATCAAGCGGTAGCTATTGAAGCCTGTGCTCCCATATTGTATGGCTACTGTGTATTCTTGTAAGCAGGAGAGGGCATCATGCACCACCTTGCGATAGATCTAGATCCGCTCGACCCGCAAGGCCGAAAGTACGCGGTGCCACGCGCTGCAAACCGCTCAACAGTCACAAACTACAGATGCATCTACTCCTAACACTGCGAATATTTCTGATTTTTCTACAAGCCCTAAACGTCGCGGTCCTCTGGAACGACTTAGAGGGCGGTGTTGAGGGGCGAGTAGACCTGGCCGCCGCGCTCCTTGTAGAACTCGACAACCTTGGCGGCGTTGGCGGCGACCTTGGGGCCGGTAAGACCCATGCGGTCGTAGACCTGGAGGTAGGGAGCCGAGGCACCCCAGGCGGCGAGGCCGACGTGCTCGTGCGAGTACTTGCCCCAGCCGAAGGTGGAGTAAGCCTCAACCGAGAGGATAGGGGCACCGTCGGGGAAGACGGAGAGCTGGTACTCCTTGGGCTGCTGGTCGAAGACGAGGGTGCAGGGGAGCGAGACGACGCGGACCTTGAGGCCCTTGGCGCGGAGCTCCTGGGCGGCGTCAACGGCGATCGAGACCTCGGAACCAGTCGAGACGATGGTGAGGTCGGCACCCTCAGCCTCCTGGAGAACGTAACCACCCTTGGCGGCCTTCTCGATGGACGAACCCTCGAGCTGGGGAAGGTTCTGACGCGAGAGAGCGAGGACCGAGGGGGTCTTGGCCGACTCGAGGGCAACCCAGTAGGCGGCCGAGGTCTCGTTGCCGTCGGCGGGGCGCCAGAACTGCATGTTGGGGGTAGCGCGGAGCCAAGCAGCGGTCTCAACGGGCTGGTGGGTGGGGCCGTCCTCACCAAGACCAATCGAGTCGTGGGTGGCGATCTGGAGAACGCGGAACTGCGAAAGGGCCGAAAGACGGACGGCACCGGCGGCGTACGAGACGAAGTTGAGGAAAGTGGCGCCGAAGGGGATGAGGGCACCGTAGGCGGCCATACCGTTGCAGATGGCGGCCATACCGTGCTCACGGACACCGAAGCGGAAGTAGCGACCAGCGTACGAGCCGAGCTTGGTCGAGGGGGGCTGGAAGTCGACGGCGTCCTTCCAGCGGGTGAGGTTCGAGCCGGTAAGGTCGGCCGAGCCACCGATGAGCTCGGGGATGGAGGGGGCAATAGCGTTGAGGATGTTCTCCGAGAGCTTGCGCGAGGCGACGGCGGCGTCTCCGGGCTTGAAGGTGGGGAGGGCCTTCTCCCAGCCAGCGGGGAGCTTGCCGGAGATACGGCGGGTAAGCTCGGCAGCCTCCTTGGGGTACTGCTGCTCGTACTTGGCGAAGAGGGCGTTCCACTCCTCGTTGGCCTTGACGCCGGCGGCGGTCTTGGCGGCGTAGAGGTCAGTGACGGCCTGGGGGACAACAAATTTCTCGGCGGGGTTGAAGCCGAACTTGGTCTTGAGCTGGGCAATGTCGTCGGCCTTGAGGGGAGAGCCGTGGACGTCGTGGCCACCCTGCTTGAGCGAGCCAAAGCCGATGGTGGTGCGGAGGTTGATGATAGTGGGCTTGGTCTTGTTGTCGCGAGCCTCAGCGAGAGCGCCGGCAATGGCGTCGAGGTCGTCGTCACCGGCGGTGACGTGGAGGACCTCCCAGCCGTACGAGCGGAAGCGGGCCTCGACGTCCTCGGTGAACGAGACGGCGGTGTCACCGTCAATGGTGATGTGGTTGTCGTCCCAGACGGCAATGAGGTTGTTGAGCTGGAGGTGGCTGCGATCGTTAGCAAGGACTACGTCATCAAGCACTACTTACCCAGCAAGCGAGCAGGCCTCCGAAGCGACACCCTCCTGGAGACAGCCATCACCAAGGAAAGCTGATTGTCAGCGTTGTCGTCGTCACAGTTGCTGCACTCACTCCAGATCTTGTTGTCAATGATGGGGAAGCCGTCCTTGTTGAAGGTGGCGGCGAGGTGCTTCTCGGCAATGGCGAGACCAATGGCGTTGGAGATACCCTGGCCGAGGGGGCCGGTGGTGACCTCGATGCCGTCAGTGTGGCCGTTCTCGGGGTGACCAGGGGTCTTCGAGTCGAGCTGACGGAACGACTTGAGGTCGTCCATCGAGACCTTGAAGCCGGCGAGGTGGAGGAGGATGTACTGGAGAGCGCATCTGTCGGGTCAGCTGCTAAATGTGGGAAATTATCTCACCCGTGGCCGTTCGAGAGGACAAAGCGGTCACGGTTGAACCACTTCGAGTCCTGCGAGTTGTACTTGAGGAAACGCGACCAAAGGACGTGGGCGACGGGAGCCATGCCCTGCGGAGGGTGTAAGCATGCTGTTTGGCGTGTTGCTCGTCTGTGTGGGTCTCGCGCCCATAAACACTCTTGTACGCACCATGGGAGCACCGGGGTGACCCGAGTTGGCCTATGAACGTGTCAGCAAAGTCGGAAAAAAGGCGAGGGCATCATCGCAAAGCCACCCGGTTATCGAGTCGGACGGGATATGGCTGTTGAAAAAAAAAGACTCACCTTGCCGACAACATCAGCCGCGAGGGTGCGGATGGTGCTGCAGTGTTAGTCACTGACAAAGACGTGTCCGCTTCTGACAGTCGTTGTGATCGCTGCCAGTCGCGTCTGCAAGTTTCACATGCGACTGCCGACCGGCGGCAGCGGACGTTTATTGCGGGCCGACTTACTTGATGGCGAGCTGGTCGTTGGTGTTGAAGCTCGACATTGTGCTGGGGGAGAAGTTAGCGGGGATGGAACAACTACGACGAGCGGGGATGCAGCTACTACAAGGTGTGAGCACTCACTCTGGGGTTGTTTTGGTTTTGGTGAGAGATGGAGAGGAGAGAGAGTCGACGATCGTGGAAGAGCCGTCTTGAAGAATGCCCAGGGAACGAGGGGGTGGGTGGGTGGAGACGGGCGACGCCTGGCACTTGCCCTCTCATGTGTGGGGGGGTGGGGACGCAGGTCACTGAATGGCTGGGGCTCAATCTGGTTCCGCTCAGCCCAGCGCGCCTGCCTGATTGCGTGCCAACTCCCACGGTAACTGGGCGGACTCGGCCCCTCCGCTCCAACGTCATGTCACCGGTTTTGCTTTCAACAATCGAGACATGCCCCGGTCCCCCCGGTCCGGACGTCTCGAGGCAGAGCGAGCTCTTGGTCACCACTCTGGGAAGCCTTAGTCATGGTAGCGTCGGGAGGGAGATCAGCAGGATGCACGGCATGCCCAGGCTCCCCGACCTCGAGGACAGCTCTTCTCGGGGCATTCTCGGTCGCCTGGTCATGAGCCGCGACCAGTCAGTCGCTCACGCGCTCACACATGCCCCACCCACGTTGTCATATGATACCACGTTCATCTCGCCCCGCCACAATAGACAGGCCATCTCCGAGGCGGGACGGTTGTCCGACCGTGGAACAGAAACGGCCCGCACTCGTGACCTCCTGATCTGCCAGGTCCGGCAGGTCCGTCCCCAGCATGTCCCCATGCAATACTTGGCGGCGGCGTTGGGGCCAGCCCTTTACACATGTCTGCGGCAACAGCGATAGGGGCAACCCGATGTCGCTGAGCGGCATTTCGGGGCCGCTGGCAGTCCATCTCCTGTGCCTCTTGTGCCTCTGCCGGCCGCGATCACTGTGTGGTCGGATATTGTCGCCGTGAAACAGGCTGATGCCGCCTGCATGCCCGCATGCGCTGACCGTGTCAGATGGAGATGAACGCCGACTTGCTCATCTCCGCGACACCGGGATCCGAACCCACCGGCTGTCGCTGCGGCCAAGTCCTGTGGCTCTTCCAGGTCTCGCTTGGTGACCCCCAAGCTATAATCATCGCTGCTGCCAGAGATGCTCTCAAGACGGGCCAAATGCCTGATCGAGTGTTGTCGGCAGAAATACCAAGGAAACAGAGGCCTAAACTCAGTTGATCAGTTAGGCTCCTGGTGTTATATCTACCGTCATGGTCTTGCCTCCAGATGCGACGCATTCTCTCCCTCAGTTTGTGTCGAATCTGGGTCCATCAATCTGTCTGGTGGCGCCGAGTATGGCGACCTTTGGCATCCAACGGAGGGTCTTGCCGACAGATTCGACACATTCTTCAAACCAGTTTGTGTCCATTCCATACTGATTCTGTCCTTCTGATTTCATTCGCAAACTGTTCCCCTCCTCCCTGCTATGCATATCAAGGGTCTCGCCGACGACATATTCGACACATTCTTCAAGTCGATTTGTGTCCATTCTGGCCTCTTGCCTTGGGAAACTGTTCACCGTCAACGATAAACAGATTCGACACAATGCGCAAGACAGGTTGTGTCCATTCTGGAACCGAAACAACAATGTGCGTCCAACGGCGCCGCAATAAGTGTGCTTCCGATTCATGAGATATAGCCCAAAGTACGCGTCCGTTTCAGATCTAACGACCTGGACGAGTGCGCTGAGCATAGGAGGCGAACAGCCCTTGGTCTTCTCGCCGCCGTCTCTCTCTGGCAAGCGCCCATCAGTCCATTGCTCATCAACGCCGCTGAATAAGCAGATAACAAATAAGTGTGGTTTCGCAGATCCGCACGACGCGGTTCTTGATGTGCCGCTCTGAACATGCCACATGCCAGACTCTGCAGGCCATTGCGAGTGGCAACCACTCTCCCTACGCTGTCCGGGCCAACTCATGGCTGCCTCGCACCGGGCAGCCCCAAAAAGGTCCCACTGGGAATCGAACCCAGATTACAAGAACGAAACACCGCTGCCCGCCACCGTTGACGGCCTGCTCGCTGTCGGCTTCAGAATCTTATGTACTAACCGTTATACGATGGAACCAGGACGTCCGGGAGCCTGTTCTCTCATCCCTGGCATCCAGAGTGCCCCTCGGCGCCGCCTGGACCGGGAATGAAGCAGGGAGGATTGCCGCGAGCGGCACCCTTGGGACATTGGTGCCCACCGACCCTTCCTCTCCATCCGGGGGTCATGCCATGCCACGGAAAAAGGAGACATCAACACCTCGCGGTGCTGGTGCTTGACCACTGACAGGATCGAACTGCCGACCTCCGCATGGACTAGCACACATGTCTGCGTATTAGTACGATGCTCTAACCAGCTGAGCTAAGCGGCCGGGATATGGAGGACGATGGCGTCCTCGTGTCGCCCGGGAGCCTCTAGGCGTCGGTTGGTCGTTCTTGGCGCTCGATCAGGCGGTTGCATCGTGAAGGTCGGAGGAGAGAGATAATGGGCTCTTAAGAGGGGGTGTCAGAGGACGCTCAGGGGCAGAGGGGCTGAAAGTCGCGCGGAAGTCGAACGTGAGCCACACGTTAGCTCACGACCTCTGCTTCGCACTCCTATCGCCGCCGGGAGAACGCAGCTTTGGGTTATTGTACTGCCACAGTCAGTGCACCACTCACAGAGGCCCTTATCAATTACATTGAACTACAATTGGGATACTGAACGCCTTCGGGCGCTCCAACATGTGCGGGGTGCGCAGTTTTTATACCAGTAAGCCTACTAGTATGCACGTCCTACGCCGCTGGTGGTGTACGACGAGTACCTGTCCCCGCCCACCAGGTGGGCGGAGCTCTCGTTGATATTGGCTCCGCCACCCAAGTCGTCAGGGAGGGGGTTGTGGTCGTGGGGCGGCGAGCCAAAGTCAATCTCATACGTGACGGCGGGGATGGAACCCTTCTCCGAGGTGTCCTTGCGGTACGAGTAGTCGTCGCCGGCGCTGCGGAAGCTGCTGGCGCGGCGGTCGGTGTGGCGCGGCTTGCTCCTGCAGAGCACGCACGGCCCGCGCCAGAAGTGCACGTTACCCTCGTCGAGGCCGTTAAAGTCGTAGACGGCGGCAAACGTCAGGGCGATGAGCTCGGGCATGATGATCATGAGGGAGAATGCGAGCGGGGTGCGCATCCACATCGACTCGGCGTAGGTCGGGTAGTGGAGCTTGGCACTGCGGGCGAGGAGGATGCGCAGCAGGCCGCCGGGGACCAGACACAGTCCCGCGCAGTACAGCAGCCCAAAGGCGCGCCATGTTGTGAGCTTTGTCGCTTCCTCGATGCGGCGCTTTCGGATAATGTCCGCCACGGCAGCGTGGTCGATCTGGATGTTGGTCTCGGTTGTGCAGCGGCGGTACGCGGTATACGGGAGCACGACTGCTACGAGGCAGGCAGTGAAGATGAACGACGCGATGGTGCCACCTTGGCTGAGCTGCACTCCCTTGTGGAAGAGGTTCTTGTCAGGGGTGCCATGGATGGGCGAGGCGCCGATTAGCCGCACTATGCTTCCAGCGACACACGGGGCACCCGACATGGCGGGGAACATGTACACGGCGAGCGCCTTGATGGGGTGTGAGTTGTCGCTCTGCACCAAGTACAGACTGCATGGTCAGCGATTGATGAGGTAATAGTGATGAGCCATTTATCCGCAAAGCCTAGTTGAGTCGTAAATAGACGCAATACCGGCGTTTGAACTTGCGAACCAGCGTTTCCGCGGCTGTAGGGGTGGATCCCGGTGGCGGTTCTCCCTCCTCCAGGAGCTGTCTCATTACCCCAATCTCCAAACCCCCCGTTCCCGCTGTCAAGCGAGCCATAGGAGCAGCATCAGAGACGACCAAGCAACTCACCAGCAAGGCACGCGTCCACTCCAGCTGTACGCGAGCGAGTAGATACCAGCACAGAACCAGCAGTAGCCGCAAAGCGCGAGCACGTCCGTGACCAGGACAAAACGCCAGTTGGACGAGGCGCTGTCGCGCATGCGGTAGAGTATGATCGCACCGAGGACCAGCATCGCTATTCTGCCTGCACGGTTAGCAGACGCACACGCCAGGCCAATACGAAACGACCATCTTGTAAACACCAAACGCTGTGGTGTCACAATGTAGCGTGGTGGCTGCAGTTCACTTTCGTTCCTGAGCTCCCATCCGTTGGAACAGGCGCGTTACGGAGACGTTATGGAGACATCTCCTGTGGAGCCAGCAAACGGATTCGCAAACTTTCGCACACACTTACACATGGAGAGGATTGTGAAGCAAATGTATGCGCCTCGGCGGTGCGTGTGGGTTGGTCTTGTGCGAGAGATGAGACGGAGCAAAAGGACTGTGGCAAGGAGCGCGTAGGTGGCAGCAAAGCCGATCGCTAGCGGGATCCGCAGGCCGCGCACCACCATGCCAACGGGGAACGAGTCAAGGTCGAGGACATATCCATCCCCCGCTACACTGGGATGTCCGGGAACCTCCGGGACGTCGCGCCGGAGCGCGGAGGCTGCCATCTCCATGGCGTCGGCGTATAGTGGTGCGGGCTCCCGCGGGGTGGGAAGGGTTGTGTTGGCAGGTGGCGAGCACGACGCGGCGTGGCGAGGACAAGCCGAGTAGTCCAGAGAGTGAATCAAACGTCGACAGGCGACTGATGGTCAAGTTGCAAGAGAGTGGAGTGATAGAATGATAAATGTGCATGTCAAAGCCAGAAGACCTTTGAATCACATCAGAAGCAGCGTCTGAAGGCTGCGGGGCAGACGCAAGAGGCGGCTACCACACTTGGGGGGTCATGTCGTGGTCCTTGTGAAGGGGTCGGCTGTATCAAGCGGCCAAGTGCCTTACGGCAGTCCAGGCTGTAAGGCTTCCGGCAACAAGTGCGACAACATACATGGACAGGTGAGCTAGCAGTCCAGCGCGGATCCGCCAGGGCAGTGTGAGCGGTATCGGTAAACCTTAGCTTGGCAGCGTGGGTGTAGACCTGTCTTTGAACCGGTCCTCTGCCACCCAAGCGATCCCAAGCCACGGGAAGCTTGCTGTGGTTCCGCTTCGGCGCCACGGCCAGAAGCAGGGTTTTGTCGAGGGCCTGATGCTGAGATGTCCCACGTACGTACTTTTATACCGTACCTTTTCAGATTGCAGGCAGTGTTCAACACCTGTGGTGGCGATCCCCTGGTAAACTGCAACCGAGCCGGATTGCTGCGGGCTCCTACAGGTACCTTCTCCAGCACTTGTTGCAGATGGAACTCCTCCGGTGACGGGTTTGAGCCCGCGGGGAAGCACTTCTCCTGGCTTGGCAGTGTGTTGTAGTACGAGTTTGGTCGCAGCAGGCCGCCAAAGATGCTGAACACGACAGAAGCCCTTGGAGGTTCAGGTTCGAGGTTCGACAGGTCCGAGCAGTAGTGTGCGGGGTGCATTGGACACCTCCTGGGCAGCCACTCTTGATGGCGGACCGCGACAACCAGTGTGTATCGGCCATGTGCGGTGGAGACGGGCAGATGAGCGCCCACAACTCCTCTGCTGGCGGTGTCTCCAGGGGAGCGGGAGGGTTCGCGCCTGACTTTACAGACTGGCAGTGGCATGTTCTGCAAGTCTGTGGGCATGGGGATCCGCCCAAGCGCAGCCTTCTGTTGGATCCGCCTAAGCGCAGCCTTCTGTTCGCTTCCACTCAGCGACTGCGAGCGGTGGCCCTGCACTCCCCGAGATGCACCCCCATATCGCATGCTCCTCCCGATATCCGATCGCATACATGGGCATAGCCGTCGCCATGTGCATGCACAAGCCGCAGGTAGTGCATGCATCTTTGGTATCAACGATGCTTCTGGGCATTGGTGAAGGCTTGCTGTCGCTGATGCCGGCAATGCCACTCGCCGACGTCGCTCCTTGCCACTTGGTGTGAGGGCTCGCTCACCATTCCGTCCGCCATCCTCCCACAGATGGAGATAGCTGTATAGTTCAGGTGGACAAAGCCGCTGCGAGGAGCAGGGGTACACTGCATTCGGCGCATGTGCACAGAGGCATGAAGTGCCTTGATGGAAAGCAGGAGTGGGGTTGCCCGGATGTCTGTTCGGTCCTCGCCACTCAGGCGCTGAGGAGCTCCCGGCGGCTCATTACGACGCCACGCTGGCCCCCTGCCTCGCTCATGATCATCCATGTCTCGCCCTTGCACTGTGCTCCCCATGTCCTCGGGCTCACGCTGCTCGGCACTTGCTCCTGACACGGGCGCCGCTGTGGAGCGCTGGGCTCACACTTGCGCTTTTGAGACAATGGTGGTCGTGTTTGCGTCGATGCTACACGATGCTCCTGCTCGCGCAGCCTATGGACACGCCCACACCCAGTGGCCAAGGTTGTCACCTTCCCGCGGGATCACCTCTGCCGACCACATTCAGTGGACGCAGCCTGACCCGGGAGCCTATGGCGAGTAATGGAGAGGACGATGTCATATCAGTGCACCAGGATGCCTTCTCGCGTGCCAAGACTCCTCATCGGAACTGACTGTTGGGGGAGATTGGTCCACCAGTTCTCGGCTCCCCGTACCGCGAAGCGCCCGACGTGCTCCTCCATGCCCACATCCTCCATCTCTTCCTTCTACCTGGTACGTATGCCTGTTGATTCGTCTATTCCTGCAGTGTTGAACATCGCGGCGGCACGATTGTTCTTCCGATTTCCGATGCTCTTGCTTCTGCCGACCTCACTGCCCCTCTTTCCTCCCTCCTTGCCCCCTTCCCTCCCTCCGTCTCCGTCGCGATTCCATCTACTCCTTCTTGTGCCGGCTGTCCGTGCCCTCGACGACGAGCTTATCGATGGCGTACATGGAGTTGAGCGTCGCGGAGCGCTCAATCACCTCGAGCCCGTGCTTTGAGAGTTCGTAAAAGGCCGTGAGCGCCGCGTCGTCGAGCTTGGCCGCAGCCTTGCTCTCCGGGATCGTCTTGTCGTCGCCGAGAGTGGCGAGCGGCGCGGCGAAGCGCTCGTTGGTGCGGCGGAGAAAGTATTGCTGAAAGTTGTACGAGGTGAAGCGCGAGCTCGCGGCGCGCGTGCTCGTGAACAGCTGCTGCATCTGCGCCAGGGTCGGCATCGTGGCGGGCGGGCGGGTGGTGGGTGGGTGGTCGCTGGATGCGTGTGAGGTGCGAGTGGGTGTGGTGGACGAGGACGTGCGGAGTGTTGTCGTTCTTCTCACTGAGCGGGCGGAGACGGCCAAATATAGTGGGTGGACTGACGACATCAGCGGTTGCATCCGCGTGCTGTGGAGGTCGGTCGGCTTCGGCGATCTACGCACGTCATCACGACTGTGGCGTTGTGGCGCCCCAACGGCTGCCTTCTGTTCATGGCCGCTTGCACTCGTTCCGTATACACTCGTTCTGTATGCACTCTGCACCTCACCACATCGCTGTGCCCTATCTTGTGCATACACAGTTACTGCTCCAGACTCGATAACGGGGAAACTTCTCCCAAGGGCAGGTGCTCGTCGTTCCTGTAAGGAAGCCAAGCCTTTCACGACTGGCTGCTGGCAAGGGCCTGGGCGGCCTGAGCGAGGTGGCGGCGGATGTTGGCGCGGTTGTCGGCGAGCTGGCCACGAATCTGGGTCGGGGTGAGTTTGGTCTACATGTGGTTGGAACCAGGAGGTGTGTGTATCGATCCGAGGGGGTCGCGCAGTGGGGTGGGCAAGTCCGGGGAATCGGTGGAAATGGAGAATGCAATCAGCAGAGACTGATGACGCGTACGAATATCAAGCACGCTCACCTCGGCTGCAACGGCGTCAATGTCCTTGATAAGGGAAGCCGCTCCGTGCGCGACGAGGATGGAGGCCAGGTGAGCCTTGGCCTCGGGGGTGATCTTGTTGGCGGGGGGCATTCTTGTTTCTGTGTATGTGAGCGGTTGGAGGCCGACTGGGCTCACAATGACAATCGAGAGAGTTTGTTAGAGGGGCTTGATGTATACGAAGAGAGGGCTGGAGAGAAGCACTAGAGGAGAGCGTGTTGTCGCGATAGCGGGCAGGATGTAGAACGGAGAGCTGGAGAGTGGGCAAAGGGACAAGAGAGTGAGAGGGTGCGCAATCTATGTAGTGTACGAGTGTACTGGTTTCCGTCTCGATCCTCCCACTTGACCTCCTCATCAGTCATCATGCCCGCCCTCTGATTGACACTGGGCCTCGCATCACATGGCCTCATGACCTCACACTTGCCACGCCTCGTGGCACAGAACTCCTCGCCCTAGACAACATCATCATGATGTTTGCACCTACCTATCCACACGACGCGCAGACTCCGAGTCGAAGCTCCCCAAACGTAGCTCGGTCACCGCTCTGCACCCTTCCTCTCTTGCACTACGCCTCGTGGCAGCTAATAGGTGTGTGGTGGCAGGAAACGCTCACTCACCTCAGGGCAGAACGCGACGAGCAGAAAAAGGACAGGCGACTCGTCTGCCGCTCGCTTGCGCTCTACATCGTAAGGGAGTCGAACCCCTGCCGCGTCGATGGCAACGACGCATGATACCGTTTCACCAACGATGTCTGGATGCACGGAGCTCCGACGCCGAATCGCCGCCGCCGAGGCCCGCCAGCCCGGCAAACCTGCCGAACGCTGCACCCACCGACGTAGGGACATTAGTACTGGTGCGCCGGACGACATGAATGCTGACCATGCTGGCTCCCTCCTGTTTCCCGCCGCGCAGAATCGGGGCTCGTGTTGGCACCGAATGCACCGAAGAAAGCACGCCACGAGGCGGAAGCCGAATGTGGCGTGTCGGAATGGGGACCGCCCGCCGGCAAACCTGAGGATACACAACTTGGCCAACTGTACACACTTCCGCGCACGCTACAGATGTTGCAACAGTAGCGGGACCTGCAGCAACTCTAGACACAGCGCCCGCTGAGCAGGCCATGCCTGGAGGCTCTGACCGTCTGCATGGTCCGCTCTTCAACGCCAGCGGCAGCCAGCCAGCCATTTCCGAGTCTTTTTGTTCTCGCTTTTCCCTCCATTTTTTCAAAGTGGCACACACCACCAGCGCCTTTCACGGCGGCTGCCCGCAACTCGATAGTGACGCATCACGCACTGGGAGTGACGACAGAAGGCGCGCCTCAGGTACGGCTGGCTCCCAGGGATATGTATCTCCCATTCCGTTCCAGCCGATGCCGATCAGCCAGAGTGCCTTGGACTAGACCTGCGGTCCCCGGGCATTCGGTCAGGAGGGCTCTGCAGATCTGCAGGGGCCGCCGGCAGGCGACAGGGGAAGATCGGCAGGAGGCACGCGGGCGGGAGAAAGATGCCTCGATGCACGGCGCTCTCTGTCGCCGGGACAGGAGCGGCGCAGCGCACAATGTCTCTCCACCTTGATGCTCTCATATCACACCACGCTACATTGTATCGTCCTCAGCAGCGCTATTTCCCGGCTTCGTTCCTGCAGACCTCGAGGCGTGCGCCGACCAGACCCCAGCTACTGGCCGCCCTTGTCTCCCTTCTCGAGGCCCGCGGCCGCCTGGACGAGGAAGCGGCGGACGTTGGCGCGGTTGTCCGCGAGCTGCTTGCGGATCTGCGCCGGCGTGAGGCCGGTCTGGAGCGGGCGCGGGCGCGGGCGCGGGCGTTGGGCAAAGCGAACAGCCGAAAGGACCCACGCGAGAAGCGAAGCGAAAGGGGCAGCAGCGGCGGGACGAGGTGGCGGAGCGGACGTGCAGCATATCGGCGGCGGCAGCGGCACGGCGTCGGAGGGGCGGAGCGAGCAGAGCACGACATGTCAGCAGAGCTGTCGCGACGCACGGGGAGGGGAATGGAGGAGGAGAGAGGAAGACGAGACGTACCTGCTCAGCAGCAGCGTCGACGTCGCGGAGCACGCCGGCGGCGCCGCTGAGAATCACGAGCTGCGCAAGCGCAGCCTTCGCCTCGGGGGTAACGGTGGTGGGGGGCATCGTGGCGGGTGGCGGCAATGGTAGTGGTGCGTGCGGGTGTGGACTGGAGAGGTAGTGGGTTCTGGGTGCGTGGGAGAGGTGGCGGTGTCTGCGGCGAGGGCGGCTGCAGCGGGGATACTTATAGGAGCTGCCGGCCGTGGACAGCATGTCCTCGCTCCTGTCCCACCACCATGTCCTTGTCGCACCTGTCCCATTCTGGCGTCGCTTTTGTCCCAAAGGGCCTGGGCGAGCCTCGCGGCGCTGAGGGGCACACTCATAGCGGGAGACACATCTGCGCCCACACACCAAAGCTACCTGCTCATACACACTCATGCCCACACCTCGCTCACACCATGCCCCCCGCTCACCATGCTCACACCGTACCCACACCGCTTCCGCCCGGAATCAAGAAAAGAGACAGACTAACATGCACGAGATACCTCCTACTTCTATCCTTCTTCGTGGCGATATGCGGGGATCAAAACTACTTTTGTATTTCCCCATGCCAAAAATACACTGTGTGTTGCGCGACCTCGGTCGCGATGCGGCGGCGCGCGTCTACTACTGTACGTCTTGCAATGCTAGTTTCGGGACACTTGATGCGGGGGTGGGTGGGGCTATGGGCTGGGGGCGGCGATGAAAGTCCTTGGACAACCAGGGCGCGGCCGTGACATGCGTGAACGATGTTGAGTGCGGGTCGGGAATGGTGGTGGTGGGCATGTCCTGGAGATGCAAAAAGGGCAGAGAAAAAGAAAACGGTCGGGTATAATCGTAACGGGGGTCGTGGGTTACTTGAGCTCCTTGATGGCCTTCTGGGCGTAGGCGGCGTTGGTGCGCGACTGCTTCGAGGCGCCGCGCTGGCGGCCGGCCGAGATGGCCTGGGCAACCCAGTCCTGGAGGAGCTGGTCGCGGACGGCACCCTTGAAGGTGTCGCCAAAGTCGCCGATGAGGCCAAGGGCTGCGGTGACAAACTCCTCCGTGCGGTCCTCCTCGGCGAAGCAGGTCGAGAGGAAGCCCATGATGGGGGTGACGAACTGGAGGAAGGGGGTGGGGTCCGAGGCCTTGAGGCCGTTCATGATGCCAGTAAAGGCGTCGACGATCGACTCGCGCATGGTCCAGACAAACTCGGTGAGGGCCATGTCATTGGCCGAGGCGGCGGTCGAGCCGGCCTGGCTGAGAATGTTCATGGTGGTCTCGAGGTAGGGGACGAACGCGCCGCCAATGGCAAGGGCGACCTCACCAATGGCGGTGATGGCGGTGGGCTTGACCTGGCGGTGGATGACGGGGCTGCGGAGGACGTCGATGAGGGCGACCATGATGCGCTCGGCGTAGGGGACGAGGGCCTCGCCAATGGCACGGGCAATGTCCGAGACGCAGTAGACGGCGGCCTGGACGACCTGGTAGTCCTCAAACGAGGCGAGCGACTGGAAGAGGAAGGGGGCAAAGTGCTCCATGTACTTGACAAAGCCACCCTCAAGGGCGCCGGCAATGGCACCAACGGTCGCAAGGGTGTCCTCAAGGACGCCGCCGTGCTTGGCCGACGAGGAGATGACGGTGAGGAGGTTGGTCATGATGCGGTCGGCGTAGGGGACAACAAGGGCCGGCGACTTGTGGATGAACGACTGGAGAACAACAGCAATGTTGACCTGCATGTCGTTCCAGTTGTTGCGGTCGTCCATGCCAACGAGCTGGTTCTGGACGCCGATGAGGGTCTCCTGGCGGGCGAGCATGGCAACGGCGACCTGCTCGACAATGGGGAGAGTATCGAGGGCCGAGAACTGGATAAAGGTGGCAATGGTCTGGTAGGCGGCGGCGCGGCAGTTGTTCTCGTTGGTGGGCTTCTCCGAGACGGGCATGAGGGCCTTGAAGATGCCCTCGTAGTAGGGCGACATGGGCGACGAGGGGGGCTCGTCACCGAGGCCGTCGGCCTGCGAGAGCTGCGAGACGAGGTTGGAGAGGGCCGAGCAGCACGAGTTGACGATGCGGGGCGAGCTGTTGAGGCCGAGCACGAGCGCGGTGACGAGGTTCTGGAGGTGCATGCTGGGGTCGACAACGTCAAGCATGAGCTCGGTGATCTTGGACAGAGTCCAAGCGACCGAGTCACGGACGTGAATGTCGGGGTCGCTCTGGAGCATGCCGATCAGGGCCGAGAGGGCCTGGGTAACGAGGGGCGAGAGGGTGGTCGAGTCGGGGCCGTCAAGGATACAGCCAAAGGCCATGACGGCGGCCTCACGGTGCTGCCACTCAGGGCGACGGATACCGGCCTCGACAAAGGGAACGACGGGCTGGACAATGGCGTCGCCAACGTTGCGAGCGAGAAGCTCGAGACAGGCGGCGGCGGCCATCGACTTTGTCCACTCGTCCTCGTCAACGTCCTCCTCCTGCTGGGTAAGAAGCTCGAGAAGCACGGGAAGGATCTCGTTAAGGGCCATCTTGGCAAACTGCTTGGACTCCATGGCGGGCTCCTCGCCGTACGAAATGGCCTGAGACAATTAGAGTTATTCAATGGGGGCATGTCTTACCTCGTGGGCCTCGATGCTAATCTCAATCTCCTCCTCGCAGACGGTCGACCAGAACTCGATGGCCTGGAGGGCGACGGGCTCCTCGGGGTGCTTCATGCCCATGATGGTGAGGCCAAAGAGCGCACGCTCCATGTAGAACTCCATGTTCTCGTAGTACAAGCTCATGATGCGGACGAGACACTCAAAGGCACCGACCTGGACGGCGACTGCGCTCGACTGGGTGGCCTCGCAGACGACCTGCATAATGTAGTTGCGCTCGCCCTCGCGCTCAAAGTTGTCGCGGATAAACTCGAGCGAGTTGTAGAGGGCGTGGATAGCGGCGGCCTGGACCTCGGTGCTGGGCTCCTCCTTGCGCGCGCCCTGAACGACGGCGGTGAGGATCTCGTTGGAGCGCGACGAGAGGTACTGGGGTTGCTAATGTCAGTGGGACACTCTGCAGGTGGCACTTACAATGACCTCGCAGACGTAACCGACGGCCTGGAGAGTGGCGATGCGGAGGCCAGTGTTCTCCTCGTTGCTGACAAACTGGAGAAGCTGGCCGATGAGCTCGGGCCAGCCACCGTGGGGGAGCTCGACGGCGGCGACGGCGGCAACACACTGGGCGGCGACAAAGGCGGCCTTGTGGACAGGCGAGGCGAGGGTCTGGAGGAGGACGTGCTTGAGCGGGGTGCGAGCATCTTCGGGAAGTGCCATCCAACGCTCAGAGAGCGTGGGCTGGTTCACGGCGTCCTGAAGTGAGCGGTGATAGCGAGTACTGACTTACACGCGCCGAGACGGCGTTCTTGAAAGCGAGACCGGCGGCGTTACGGATGTGGGGCTGAGCCTGCTCGTTGGCGAGCTCTGTTGCCAGTGTGTGGAGGTAGGCGGGCTGTTGGGTCAGTAAGGGTTCTCGCTCCTCTGTTTGGTGCAAACACCAGGGTCTGGGCGAGATGCTCACAAAGTTGTCCCTCTCGGCGGCCTCGAGCTGCTGCTGAGCGTTCTGACGGGTGGCGGCGTCTGGGGGTTAGCGAGAGATGCAGGTTTGGTGGAGCTCACCTTCGGAGAGCGCCTGGGTGAGGAGGGTGGCGGCGTTCATTGTGTGAGAGTGGGAGGGGGACGACGATGGGGATTATAGAAAGGAGCCTGTCGGGATAGAACACGAACGAAGAACGAGAATGGGCGTCGCGCGCGTGGCCAGAGTGGGGAGAGGGGTGGGGGCAGGATAGACGACGCTTTTGCGCAGAGTAGAAGAGTGAGCGGGACGCTGGGAGATGAAGGAAAACTACGATGCCTGGAGAGAAGAGAGAAAGAGAGAGAAAGAAAGAAATCAAGAAGGGTCGCCACGCAGAGCCAGCAGGAGCTCGAGCAGCGTGGTGTGCTGTTGGACGAGCACAGTCTGTCTGTATACAGTGCTGGCCTGGCTGGCCGGGCTCTGCTGGCTGTGGCCAGGGCTGCCTCGTACCTGGCAGCGCTGCGTGCGTGCTACAGTGGAGTCACCACCCAAATTCCTTCCACAGCCTGGCTAGGAGCAGCCTGGCACAGACACACCCAGCGGGACTTTTTCAGGGTACATCCACGTGTCGATCCTGCTTCTCGAATTCGCGTCATTATCTGGGATAAATTATAAAAGAATTACCAGGAGATTTAATCCGCTGGGGTTTGATTCTGAGCAACCGGCAGGTATATGTGGTCCCCCCACATTAGGCCCGACGCGACGACGCCCATCTCGATTGGTGGGATTTTTCTACAGCCTGGAGGAAATGGACCCGGACTTTTGAGACTCGCCGCCAGCCACGGTATTATGACAAATGGGGACGACGAGTACGTTGCTTGCGGAAACCGGGCTCTAGCGATCCGGCCGCCTGATTGGCATTTGGCAGCGCCAGGCTAATTATCACAGAGTGAGAGAGCGAGTGGGAAAAAATCTTCATAGTCATGGGAATCTATCTAGCACAGTGGTGGTGTGGGGAAAGGGGGCAACGACTCGAGTGCTGTGGTGGTGAGTCACAGCCAGTCGAGTTGTAATCAAGCAGGCGAGGTATTTGCCGGCAATTAGAAGTGGAGGGAGCAACTGGAATTGCTTGGCCAGCTTTTTTTTTTTTCTTCTTTTTCGAACTCTGGTGTGCACCCAGGCGGGCGTCATCGAGTCGATCAGTTTTTTTTTTCAGTGACCCGGCAAAGATGTCATTGCGGCGGCGTATGGCTGACCTGGCAGGCTGGCTGCTGGCTGGCTGGCTGACCGCTGGCTGGCTGACCGACTCGTCTGGCTGTTGCTGTACTAACCCGCCGCTGGCGCCCAATCACCCAGCCAACCCAAAATCCCTGCAACGACAGACCGAGACTCATATATCGCTGTCCGCCTGCAGCCCATTTCTGTCCTCTTCTTATCACAACACAGCAACCAACCACCACCACCCACCACAAAACGCCGGACGTAGCCCTCTCCAGCCCCTCCTTATATATATAAACAAACAACATCACAAACCCCCCACACTACTCGCACTGCGAACCCCTTGATTTCTAACATTACATCTCCATAAATCCGCGGAAATGTGCCCACCCCAGGACGCCCCTGTCAACACCGAGAAGGACGAGATGATCCCTGTCGACCTCGGAGACGCCGTCAAGCTCCCCTCCAACGGCGACCACTCTCACGGCCAGAAGAAGGGCTTCTATGCGCGCCCCTCCGACTTCCTCTCCAACACCTCCAACTGGAAGGTAAGTCACAGTCCGAGACACAGTCGGGTGGTGGTGGTGGTAGTCGAATTTGCAGGGTGCGGAGCCGGAATTGCAATGGCCAATGGGGCACGACCCGGCCGGCCTGCGTGGCTCCGCCTGGGAGCTCGACCTGGGTGTCGCCGCAGATCATCATCGCCGACGCCGATACCTCGATACCTCGACACCGACCGCGATGGCTACGGCTCTGCATCCTTGGCGTGCTGCTAGCTTCCCACGGCGGCAGCGTTTCACCCGCCCACCAGCCGATATTCCAATTCCGACCAGTTCAAGTCGTGCTATAGCCCCTGGCAACGGGCAGGGCCGGCGGGGGAGATGTCACCGACCGCTCCGCAGTCTGCCGATCTCCATCGCCGCTTGCCCCGCCGTGCATCCCATGCATGCCAGGGCGCACTCGTGCGCAGCACACACACGCACCACGCACCACTACCGAAAATCACCGCCGAAAATCACACCGTCGGTGCCACATTGCCACAAACCTCCACCACACCCACCACACCGCCAAAACACCCCTCGGCGCCATCAAACCACCCTTCCGGACCGCCGCTGACCACAACAGATCATCGAGTCCACCCTCCGCGAGGGAGAGCAGTTTGCCAATGCGTTCTTCGGTAGGTCCCAAAAAAGCGAGAAAATCGATGCAGCCGTTGTCGAGCAATCGACGGAAACGATGCAGACGTTGTCGAGATATCGTCAGAAACGACCTCGGCATCGTTGATCTCGCCGCTACTGAGCCACGCTGACTCCCAGACCTTGAGACGAAGATCAAGATCGCAAGGGCCCTCGATGACTTTGGTGTCGACTACATTGAGTTGACCTCGCCCGCCGCGTCGCCCGAGTCGCGTGCCCACTGCGAGGCCATCTGCCAGCTTGGCCTCAAGCGCTCCAAGATCCTTACCCACATCCGTTGCCACATGGACGATGCCCGCATTGCCGTCGAGACTGGTGTTGACGGTGTCGACGTCGTTATCGGCACCTCGTCGTTCCTTCGCGAGCACTCGCACGGCAAGGACATGACCTGGATCACCAAGACCGCCATTGAGGTTATCGAGTTTGTCAAGTCGAAGGGTCTTGAGATCCGTTTCTCGTCCGAGGACTCGTTCCGTTCGGACCTTGTCGACCTCCTCTCCATCTACCAGACCGTCGACAAGATCGGTGTCAACCGTGTTGGTATTGCCGACACTGTCGGCTGCGCCGACCCCCGCCAGGTCTACGAGCTCGTCCGCACCCTCCGTGGTGTTGTCGGCTGCGACATTGAGACCCACTTCCACAACGACACTGGCTGTGCCATTGCCAACGCCTACGCCGCCCTCGAGGCCGGTGCCACCCACGTCGACACCTCGGTTCTCGGTATTGGAGAGCGCAACGGTATCACCCCTCTTGGTGGTCTCATTGCCCGCATGATGGTTGCCGACCCCGAGTACGTCAAGGGCAAGTACAACCTCCCCATGCTCCGTGAGGTCGAGAACCTTGTCGCCGAGGCCGTCGAGATCCAGGTCCCCTTCAACAACTACATTACCGGTTTCTGCGCCTTTACCCACAAGGCCGGTATCCACGCCAAGGCCATCCTTGCCAACCCCGCCACCTACGAGATCCTCAACCCCGCCGACTTTGGCATGACCCGCTACGTCTCGATCGGCCACCGTCTTACCGGATGGAACGCCGTCAAGTCGCGTGTCGAGCAGCTCAACCTCATCCTCACCGACGACCAGATCAAGGACGCCACCGCCAAGATCAAGGAGCTCGCCGACGTCCGCACCCAGACCATGGAGGACGTCGACACCATCCTCCGTGTCTACCACTCGGCCGTCCAGGAGGGCAAGCTCAAGCTCGGCCAGCCCGAGATCCTCGACCGCTTGCTCGAGGAGCACCACGCCTCGCGTGACGTCTCCCCCACCAGGAATGGCCCCGTCGCCAAGAAGCAGAAGATTGAGGCCTAGACAACGAGTGTACCGCGCGTGTATGGTATACTGATTTTTTTTTGTACGAGATGGATGCATCGTGGTAGCGATTATGCCGGGGCCCTTCGGGGTCGTGTCGAGTGTCAGGCAGTCTTGCACGAGGTATACAAACGGCGTGCCACAGAGGTGTAGCACTTGAAAGTGGCGCTCACTGATGGCATCAAAGCAGGTGTGGCGAGGCTGATATACGACGCGCACGCGCGCGCAGAACGGTCATGCCACAGTCACGCGGCGAACTCCGACGCCACACTGCACGTCCTTCGCTCACGCGAGCCCGTGTGTCCCACCTTTCGCGCACTGGAGTGGGCAGCCGATATCTGATATGCCGGGCCTGCCGGGTCATCCGGAACATGTTTATTGATCAGTATGTGGAGCTGTGGCTCGAGCCCGCACGACGCGCAGCACACTGCGCCCCACGTACCGCCGGGCTTCTTGCCAGTATGTCGGCAATACAGCCCGAAGGTAAGGACTCGCAGAAATACGAGGGCTGCATCGGCGGGCAGACGTCGCCGGAGCCAGTCGACCAGAGGCGGCGAGAGGCGGAGAGGCAAGGTCCGGAATAGCGGCATTGGCGCTGCCACTCGGACCCTGCTTGCACCAGGGATAAGGGTGGTACCCTGCAGCGAGCGGAGGATAGAGCCGGCGAGGCTGCTCAGAGACGATACTGGAATTGGAACTGCAATCACTCTTCCGTCAGTGGACGAGTCTACTTTGGTGTATTGTGCGATGCAGTGTGCCGACGATACGATAAACGGGGAGCAAGGTCGGAGGTCGGAGGTCAGTCGGCGAGCAACAGAGGTGTCTTACAGCCAACCGATGCCCGAATTTGCCCCCGGCGATAGCACCGACCGTCTGAGCCCGCCGATATCGGAGCAGCCCACCAACCCACCTTCGGCCTCCTTCGGCATTCACACCTGTTCGCCCCTTGTATATCTCTGGAGAGGCTCTCGGTGTGTAGAGCCGAAGTGCGAACTGCAAGTTGCGAGCCGCCGACAACGAGCGCCTACCACTCAATTCATGTACCACACCAAAGTCCGGGGCGAGGGCAGAGCGGACTTGTACGGACGGTTGAGAGGAGTAGCAAAGGTAGGGAGAAGGAAGAATGAGGCGAAGAGTGCGAGAATCAGCCGAATTGCGAACTCGTGCTTGGCGCCACGAAAGTGAGAATGAAGCCGGATGTCGTGGGATTTAGTAGTCGGACGGATCGGTTATGTTACACTGGCGCCCTTTCGCCTGATCAGTGATGCTCTGCATGTCAATTAGGGAGTACTTGGCAGATATCGGCGGAGGGCGGACTGCGTCTGACAACGTTGCATCAGCAGAACCACTCCAAGTTTCAATACTACTCTGAGGGCCCTGGCAGCCACAGCTACAGCAAGTTCAAAACAGTCTGCAAGAGGTTAAAAAGCTCGTTGGTGCGCTCTCGCGCTCTCTCCTCGACAATGACATGATTCGAACATGTGCTCCCGAAGGAAATTGATCGCAGAGACACTTGGTAGTGTTGTCGTTCGAGTCAATCGCGTTAACCACTCCGCCACATTGCCTTGGGGGCTTACGGCATACAGCGGCCCTACTGGGTCATTGATTCTATCTCTTCAGACACTCCTTTTATCTTTCACCCTTTCAGAGTTCCTACCTGTGACACCGCAAAGCAAGCCCCCTGAGCAGTCTCGGTGAGCGACATGATGTTGGCCGGTCTCACTTGGGCTGGTCGCTGTATCAATATCCGCCTTCTCGTCCGCGAGGTCAGACATCGCGAGCGAGCTAGCCTCCATCGTCAGGAGGTTGGTCCCTGCCGAGTCTGCCGAGCTCGGCACGCGGAATGTGTCCTCCACATGGTGGTAGCGATCAGCGGTGCATGGCGGCAGGGCGGCCAGGCAGGTCTTAGGACGGAGGACTCGCGAACCACAGTGGCTTGGCTTGGCGTTGACGGCGTTGGGAGGTGCACGTACCCGCATTGAGAACGATGCTGAGGGTACTTAACGTCTCTCTGGCATACAGTTGCACAAACTCACACTAACATTGCCCACTGTCGTTTCTATCTATCTTGGACATGCTCACGAAACTTATCCTCGCCCTTGTAGCCGCCAATGCCGTCGTTGGCCTCCCTGCCGAGACGGCGAGCTCATCAAACGCCTCGGCCGCATCCTCGGCTGTTACCCCAGTAGCCATTGCGACCCCGACTTATCCGCTCTCTGCGGAATTCGGCCCACGACGACCGAGGTGGCAGCGTCCGCTACGTCCACCCGCTGGATGGACGAGGGAATGGAGGTTTACCACAAGGAGGCCTTGAAGCTGTTCTCACTGTCCGACGCGGACTACGCCGAGGCGAGGTCCAAGGCGGCCCATGCAGTGCTCGTCCCGTCCAAGGCGCAACCATGGAATAGCTCCCTGAGGTTCGACTTCACGGGGCACCTGGACCCGCTGGTGCTGAACGCCCCACTGGCCAAGGACCTCTATATGGTTGTGGGCGTCGCCGGCGGCTACAGCGTTCTCGACCTGGACCGCGAACCGGCCTGGATCAATCAGACGAGCTTCAATATCACCAACCCTCACTGGGGCTGGAGGGGCACATTGACCGTCATTATCTACAACAAGACTTGTGCTGCCGAGTATGGCGATGCCATCAACAACGGCACAGATTCCGAGTCAAAGCAGGAGCATCCGGAACACTCCTTCGAAGACTGTGAGTTGACGCGACCTGTCAGAGAGGTCCTCGTGGAATGAAACGGTTACTGATGTAGGCAGGTCTCTGGGCGACGAGCGAGCGCATCATGGCTGCCGTGGCCACCAGCGCCGCCATGACCCTCGAGCCCACTATGGTACTCATGGCTGGCTGCCTCTTGTCACTTTTGGTCTAGATACATGCGTAGAAGCTGTATCTACCTAACTGCCTAGTATTGGAACACATCCGCTCTCCCAACTCTCCATTTCTGGACTCGAAGCCGTTGACCTACCATGCAGGGCTATCGCCCACTTAATGCAACGAGATATCTGCTGCGAGGCGAGTGTGTTGCAGCGGGCTGGAGCACTAGCATGAGGCACTACAAACAACGATGAAGGAAAGTGGCGGCATACAGAATAGGCCAAGGCAGCGGCATAAGAGTGGACTGGCCAAGTTTGCACGGGGAACTAAAGGGTACCTTTAGCAGTCATAGCTTGAAGTTGGGCCTCCGCTTTCCTCTTTTGCCTGCCGGCTTGGTACGTCGAAAGCACAAGGAAGTGAAGCGCAGTACCCGCGAGGAAGAACGCGAACCGGAAGACCGGCAGGATGGCATGTGCGATGGCGTCATGAGCTTCGGGGGCATATCCCGGGAAGAGGGCGATGGGAGATGTGGTGTTTACTACTTTGGAAGTGACAGCGTCTACGATGGTCGAGTTGCCGACGATGGTCGAGTTGTGCACTCCCCCGGAGTCAGACATTGGTATGGAGTCCAGGCCGGCTCTGAACATCGTAGTCGCGTAGGTCAGTGCCGCAGTTGCAACGATCCATTGCCCTGCGCTGTTAGAATTCGGTTGCTTCAGAGGTGGCAGAAGAGCAGGGTGGAATGGGGAAGCGACGGATAACAACTTACACATCACTGTGTGCAACACAGCAATATCGCGCACCTCGGCCATGTCGAGACCTGGGCGGAGACCCGTGACTTCGACCTGGCGGTGGAACAGGCAGAGATTGGCAACACCGAACGCGGAGCCGAGGAGGACGAACGCTGTGCCATATAGAGGGGTGTTGACGGTACCCGTGGTGCCCAAGCATTCGAGCAGAGCAGGGGCGGCCATGCTGAAGAAGATGCCGATAATAACAATGACCAGGCGAACGGCCGGTGCACTGAAGCGCCGAGATGCGAAGAGATGAGCTACCGAGAGCACGATGCGTCCTACATCTTCGCCCACGATCAAGCACATTACGGCGGGCGCCACGGCCTCAATGACCCGATCCTTCATCACGCCACCTGGCGTCCTAACGATCGCGCCGAGCCATGCGCCGTAGAGGAGCGTGACTAGTAAAGACGACATGAGGAGGCCCCTAAAGAACCAGTTGGAGCTGGAGTGCGTGAGGACGGCATTGTGCGTGGGTGACGAGCGAACCGGAGCAGTGGAGAGGCAAGGTTGTACGTTTGCTTGTACCATTCCATTCTGTCACACTCACAAGTTGCGCCAGTGGAAGAATGGCGGGAAGATGGCTGTGGGTCCAAAAGGACCAAACATATTCAACAACACGAGAGGTTGCCAGAATGAGGCGAATGAAAGCCCCGCTTTGATGATAAGACCTGGCACGGTGTACCAGCACGCGCAGCCCAGCACGTTGAGCGCGAGCTTGAGGGCACTGGAAATCGAGTTGCGGCGTTCTTCTGGCTCTGGGGGTTCTAGTGGATCAGGGCGTCGAAGGTTCTCGGTCCAAAAGAAGTGGGTGTCCATCTCCACCCGCTTCGGGCACGGCAGAGCACAAGGAGGGTACGCCATGCCGAATGCGCCGACGCACACTGTCAGCACCAGATATGCGTACCATACCATCCGCCAAGATGTCCACACCCCGATTCCAGCGAGGATTGCAACGGCTATCAGGCCTAGTAGCCCACGGATAGCCATCGCGGTGGCCTGGAGGAGTTAGTGACGAAGAGTGTGGTGATGAGGAGACCATTCTTGGCATCTCCTCCGCCTGCCTGTAGCCATTCCTCCACTAGACCTCCACAAGAGGTTGGGATGTCGAGAAAAGTCGGATGACGAAGCTGCAAACACCAGTCGAAAACTCACCAAAAGAGGTTGCTTGCGAAGCTTGAGAGAAGAGGCTGTCAAGTTACCCCCAGCGGCCTGGTGCTCATTGTCGTGGCCGTCAATCGCACCCTCATCCCTGAGGTCAAGTTTCTCGACGCCCGTGGCGATTGACGAAACTCCCGCGCGTACAAGTCCAGTCCCCAGACCGAGGAGGGACTGGACGCCCAATAGTGCGCCAATGCTTCCTGCACGGGCGCCGAGTAGCAGGCCCAGCGCCTGGATGGTGTATCCGACGGCAAGGACGTGCTTTGGGTTTAAGGCGTATACGTTGATCGCCAGCCGGAGAGCGGAGCAAGCGGGATAAGACAGCATTCTGGTTCGGGTCAGCAAAGTGGATTGATCCAGCTATAGTGTTGCCAGATCGTCACTCAAGGGAGCTTGTAGTGTCCCACCTGGATCACCACCTACATCTCCATCTAACTGGGCCACTGAAACTCCTCACTCACTCGAAAAATATCTGGACAGTAGCTAGGTTTAGTACTTCTTCGCCGATGTCGGCATAGATGGCCGGCCAGAGGAGGGCAGCGATGGGCAAGCGGACGTGAAGCAGGGCGAGAGCGACTGCGATGAACTGTGCAGCCCGGTGGCGGTGGGCGAGCGGGATGTTGTGGGCCACTGGGACGGGCAGAGGTATGGGCTTGTCGTCCTCATCGCGAGGAGCGCTGAAGTCCGTGAGGGCGATAACCTCGTCCTCTCCGCCGGCCCAGTGCGGGCGCGAGACCGAACCCAGTGCAGCCGAGTCCGAGGTCAGCTCCGACTCCTCGACTCTCAGGAGAGGTACCGTGTCCTCGTCTTGAGGGCCCATCTGGGGTGAAACGAGGGTGCGTTTGTTGAACGTGATGTGATGAGTGCAATGCAAGAAGTGAACCCAGGTGGCACAGGCATCCCCTTCCCTGTCGCCCCTGCCGATTTTGCCGATGGCGCTCAGACGTGCTCGGACAACAAATCACTCACCCACTCCACTCCTATTGCCATCAAGTACAGAATATGCACTTGCAAGAGGATGATCAGAGGGGCTTATTACTGTACATGTCTGGTATGAATGACAATCTTATGTGCGTCGTTGACTTTGTTACTTCTATGGACAAGACGCGGCAGTTCCGGCCATCACACCGCCGTTAGCGGTTCAGGTGGTGCTGCATGCTCTTGTAGTGCGCAATGTGCTTCTCGCTGTCCTTCTGCATCTCGCGGGCCATGTCGTACACCTGCGATCCCCGGGCGTTGTAGATGCAGGCGTTGGCGAACATGAGGCGAATGTCGCGCTCAAACTCTTCAATCGTGCTGATGGTGCCGTCCTTGATACGCGTGCGAATTGTCTTGAGGTCCATGGGGCGCTTGATGACGTCGTAGTAGCCAGGCGCATCCGACTGCGGTCAGTTTCCATACACTATCCCAGAACTCACATTCTTGACAGGCTGCTGGAACACTGGGCCAAACTTGTGCTGCTGGATCGTGTCGAGGAGGGAGATGATGAGCTTCTGCGAGCCCTGGAGACCGCGGCGCGAAGGGGGTGCGCCGACTGGCGTCGCGGCGGCGTTCACAGAGCCCACAGAGGTGTTGGCAGCTTCGGTGCCGGCAGGGCCAGTGCTGTTGGCGCTGGGGCTTTCCGAATCATCCTCACCGCCGGCCGAGTCTCGTGCGGCTGGCCGGGGGGCTACCTGTCAGCGGCACCGTTGGTGTAGTTCTATGAAGAGTAGATGAGGACTCACTGCGGCCTCCGCGCCGGCCCCGTTTCTCGACAGGCGTGGCGACCGCGGCCTCTTTCTCAGCCTTGCGCCGAGAGGTGCGGGTGCTCCGCTTCTCCTCTTCGGGTTCAGGCTCGGCCTCGGCTTCGGCCTCGGCCTCTTCGTCGTGGTCTTCATCCTCCTCGATCTCTTCCTTGACCGAGGCAGCTTCCGATGCAGCGCGAGCGGCCTTGGTGACCACTTCATCTCGCATGCCGCGCGAGGCGCGGCCAGAGCGACGAGTGCGGTGAGGCTCGGGTGCCGTTGGTGTTCCCGAAGCAGTTGACGACGCCGAGACACCGCGTTTCGGTGGCGGCGGGGTGGCCTCCTTCTTTGCCAATCCACGACGCGAGGACCGGCGGCCGCGAGTCGTCTCCTCCTCCACTTCCTCCTCCTTGACGTGCTCCTCTTCGTGATCGGACTCGTGTTGACTCGCAACAGGGGATCCTCCCCGGCGGCCGCTGCGCTTGGTTGGCCCAGCTCGAGAGGAACTACTGGCTTTGCGTTTCCGCGAGCGAGAAGTCGTGGGTGGCGTGGGGGACGACATGGCGTCAGCAGGCGCAGCAGTGTCGTCCGGGGGCAATGGCGAGAGATCAGAAGCGGGCGACAGCTCGGATCCAGGGGAGGACGGGACGGCAAGGCGCTTGGGGGTAGAAGGCTTGGGAGAGGGGGCAGCCGATGCGTCGGCGGTCGCAGGCGTGGTTTCCTTGTCCTCGTCCTTGTCCTCGGTCTTGCCCTCCGACGGCGACTCGGTCTCGACCTTTGCTTCCTCCATCTCGACGTCATCATCCTTCTTCTCCGCCTCCTCCTCGTCATCAACGTTCATAGCCTCGTCAGGCTTGGCAGCCTCCTCGGCCTCCTGAGTCGCTTCCTTGGATGCAGCATCTTCTTGAGCGTCATCGTCGGGCTTGGCGGGGGTGGCGACCGCCGACTCGGGCTCGGCTGTTTCGGACTCGATGGTGACAATGGGCACCGTGACAGGGGACTGTGCCTTTGTAGAGGATTCCTCAGTGTCCTTCGACTCGCTGTCGGCCTCCTTCTCAGCCTCCTTGTCGGTGACCTCGGCCGACTTGTCCTCTGGGGTTGCCTCGGGCTCGAGGCTTGTTGGCTGAGAGGCCGCCTCAGCCTCGGTGGCTACAGGAGTTGCTTCATCAGGTGTCGCCGTCTTGTCTGCGGCTTCGGACTCGGCATTCGCTTCGTCGGGCTCGGCAGAAGCTTTCACCTTCTTGCGCGGGACCGGCTCCTCGGACTCGGCCTTGCGCTTCTGGTCCAGCGTAATAGCCTCGGCAGGCTCTTCGGACTTGTGGTCCTCGGCGACGGGATTGGATGTGGTAGCCATCTCTGTGTCTTCCTTCTCCTCCGCCGGGGCAGGGGCGGTTTCGGCAGCTTTCGGTTCCGGCTCGGCGACCGGTTCCTCCTCCTTCTCAGGCTCAGCCTTTATGGTGTCATCGGTTGCTGGTGGCTCGGGCGTCTTGGCCGACTGCGGTCCCTCGGCAACGACGGCAATGACGTCTGCGGGAGGGGGCGCCCAGCTGTCAACAACCTTCTTGCCGTACTTCTTTGCAAGGGCGGCGCGGATTTCACCATGTATCTTGTCGTCCATCTGGCCGGCCTTGAGGGCGTTGATCTCGTGCATGAGTTCGCTGCTGGTCAGCTGCTATCGGTCATATCTGTACGGTACGCACCCAAACTTGATCTCGTACATGGTGATCTGCTCCTTGAGTTCCTCCATGCGCGCGAAATAGAACGACCTGGCGAGCTGTAGATGCACACTTGCTTGCGGCTTGGCGGCGTCCGGTGCCGGGCTGTTGCTGTCAACACAGTGCCCTTACACACGTTTCTCACATGTTGACCTCGATGCTTGTCATCAATTCCACGTAAATGGCCTCGCACGCAGACGGCGTAAACAGGTCGGATGGGCGGTCGACGACACATGGGTGGGCCGTCAACAGCTTGGAAACGGCTGGCCAGTTTGCTGCCCCGACCTTGTACACTGCCTGCGCGAGGAGAAGCTTCTCCTGCACTGTCAGTCGGTCGGCGGGGCTGGGGTGCACCATCTTGACCGGAGACAAAGTTGGATTGGGGGCGACGGGGCCGTCGGTGTGGAGAGCGCGACTGTGGATGTGGTGTGTGGTGGGTGTAGTGTTTTGGGAGAGAGCAAGGTCGAGTTGCGAGTCGGCCAAGGATGTAGCCAGGTGTGACAGAAGGGGGGCTAAGGCATTTGGCCCATTTCTATTCCGTGCCCCTTGAGCATTAGCGGAAGCAATTCGCATTAGCAGAGTGGGACCCTGCGTCCAAAATGCTTCCGCCGCCAGTCTGATGACGACGGTGAGCCAGGCGCGTCTGACTGGACTGAAGCTGGTCATGTTGTTCTCGCCGTCGTGCTCACCATCAACGTCTTCCTCCTCGCCATCAACCACAGCCATGTCGGAGCTCCACTCCCGTCTGGAGCCCTTCCTTCTGCTCGCCCGCTCTACAAAGGGCTCGGCAGCCGCCAAGGTGGTCCTCGACGCCACCGCTGCTGTAGGTTCTATGCCCAAGGACTCTGACCCTAACCACCAGAACGGCGTGTACATCTTCTCCGAGCTCATGGCGCTCCCCAACATTCGCGACGTACGTACACTGAGCAGATCCGTTACTGACCATTAGCTTGCGAACGAACCTGCCTTTCAGAAGCATCACCGCCTCCTCGAACTCTTTGCATACGGCACTCTGAACGATTACGCTGCGTGTGAGTATGCGGCGGCGACTGCCTGCTTACCCCAGCGCCCGACTCGTACCCACCCCTTACGCCCGCGCACCAGGTCAAGCTGAAGCACCTTACTCTCGTTTCGCTTGCCCAGAAGAGCCGCGTGAGTGCCTTCCAACAACTACCTTTCGCTGACCCCCAGAGCCTTCCCTACGCCGACCTCTCTCTGGCACTGCAGGCGGCCTCGATCGGCGAGCTCGAGAACCTCATCATCGACGCGACGTACGCTGATCTCCTTGGTGGAAACATGCACCACCACGAGCAGATGTACCACATCGACTGGGTCAGCGGCCGTGACGTCTCCGAGGAAGGACTGGTCAAGGTTAAGGCGGGACTCGAGGTTTGGTAAGCTGACTCCAAACTTTGCTCAGCTAACGCCAGGTGCAAGAACGCCGAGACGATTCTCGCTTCTCTCGACGAACAGATTGCCGCTGTTCGCGAGAAGACGATCCGCGAAGCGGAAAGCGAGGCCCACTACCAGCGCCGCCGCGACGAGGCGTTCAATGATGCGGTCGCTACCGACAAGTCCAAGGGCCCCAAGCTCGGCGGCGAGAAGGGCGCCTGGGGCGACATGGACCTGGACGACGATGTGCCAGTCGACTACCCCATGCTCGGCGAGGGACGCCTGTAGGTCTATCCCTATTGTTCGAAGGCGTCCCACTAAAGTTGCTGACGGCAGGCGTAGCTCGAGCCAGCGGAGCCTCGAGTCCGTGGACGAGCTGGCAGCCCACCGCGCCAAGAAGAGGGCTAAAGACTAAAGATAGTAGTTGCATTGGTGGTGAGGGGGCTGTACATCACGATCCGTGTATAATAGCTGTATATGCATACGGCGCAGGCAGACGCCTGGCGCATACGAGACGAACATGAACGGGACGAGACTTGTGGCTGGTGCTGGCGAGAGCGAGGCAAGCGTCATCGGCGGAATCAAATCTCGCCACTGCCAGGGACAAGGCCACCACATCATCAACAAGTTCCACCGTTTGAGATCTCACTCTGACACTCTACTCCTCTGGACACCTTGACCTTGAGCTCCACGTCCGCGCTCTCCATCATCTCCGCACCACACCACTAGTTCCCTCCGTCATGGACACCCGCGGTTCGTACCAGAGGCTCGCGACCTCCCCCAACGCCGTCGACAACGAGGAGGAGGACGAGCTCCGCACGACCAACCCCTACACCCGCGCGACCCTCGCCGAGTTCAACCGCCCCGCCCCCGCCTGGTGGCAGCGTGCCCTCGTCATCTTTGCCATCTTCTTCCTCGGCTGGGCTGCCTGGAAGATCAGCAAGTTTGGCCACCCCGAGAAGCCCAAGATCATCTACGCGCAGCGGTAGGTAAGCCAATTGCTCTTCCCCATCGCCTTCTGAGCATCGACGGTGAGCGCAGCGAGCGTTGGAGCGTCGACGCGTGAGATTATGCGACGCGCGATACGCAGACAGTGCAACTGCAGATATACCTGGAGACGGCGTCCCAGAGATTCCGCAGCACCATGCTGCGGTATGCTGTCCGACCAATCGGACAACCCACCCTTGTGCCCAACGGATCAAAGCTGACATGCCAGATACTCTGAAGAGTTCAAGTACCGCCCCGCCGCGTCGCCCGTCATCACTGAATACCTCAAGGACGGGCGTATACGTCTGCGCGGCGCGTCGCCCGGCGGCGTCGGCATCCGCCCGGGCGACCTCCCGCTGACGCCTGCGCAGAAGGCGGCCGAGGAGAGGGTGAAGCGCCAGGAGGCGGCCGCCAAGGCCAAGGAGCAGCTCAAGGAGCGCAGGAAGAAGAGGAAGGAGGCCAAGCTCGAGCGCGCGCGCGGAAACGCCCAGGCAGACTACCGCAGGCGCGCGAACCGGGACCCGTAGGACGTAGGGCGTACGACGACGATTCATGCATAGACGGACTATTTTATCAAGGTGGAAGCTCCTCTTGGTGTCATCGGATTCGTGGATTCGTGTGGCGGAGGTGGTCGTGGCTAATCTAATCTACAGTTTGGGTCAAGCTTGGGCAGGTATCTAACTTGTGCTATCCGCCTCCTGACTGCATGGCGCACACCTTGCGAAGGAAGGCGACAAGCTGCTCGTAATCGTCCGCCGCGTAGTGGTTTATCACCTCCTCGGTGAGCCCCGTCTGGCCAGTCAGCGACGCGTCCTCCACACCCCACTGGCCTACCCACATGCACCATGGCGTCCCGGATAGCGACGCCGGAGAGGACAGCCGCCGTGCCCCACTCGAGGTAGTGCTCGAAGAGCATGCGGTCGCGGCTGGGGTCGGCGCCAGGCGGAACTGTGCCGGTCTTGAGGATGCCCGTAAGGATGCGCCTGTCAGACATTATGCGCGCATGCAGCTCCCTCTGGCCCATGCACCCGAGACTGCTGCACAAGCCGGTGTTGCGGAGGGCCTCGTTCGCGCCGAGGTTGACGTACGCCTCGATCAACGGGCCGGGAACACCGGCTGCTGGCTCTTCCTCCTCCTCGGCCGTCGCCTCGTCGGTGTCTGAGTCGGAAAGTACGTAAACGGGCGGAGATCGCATACGGTACCTGGCCGGCGCAGGTCCAGGCTGGAGGGGCGGGGCTCTGCGGGGAAGGCGATGGGCGCCCTTGGGCGAGTCCGTCCGGTCAGAGTTGTGGACTGGGGGGACGCTCGGCGGCAGCCGGGGTTCATGGCCTCGCTTCTGTCGTGGGGTACTGGCCGCCCTCGCTGCAACACTTGTGCGAGATGGAGAGCTTGGCTGCGGCTTATTGTTAGCGGCAGCCTGTGTCGAGTTGCAGACGCACCATTGTCCCTGGGGGTGTCATGTCGAGGCGGGCCCCCGCCACTTTTCTATTGTTCCCATCTGCCATGTTGTCGAGGGCGGGCGGGGTTGGGCTTGCATCCTCTTCACTCGCGCTCTCGCTCTGGCTCTCGCTCTCGCTTCCGCTCTCGTAATCGCTTCCATCCTCGCTAGCCAGCGGGGTGAGCGGTGACGACGCCCGCATCTTGGTCTGACACCGCCTGCCAGCAAACGGCATGCGCCGGGTTCCCTTGGAGCAGCGGGAATGGCGGACTGCGCACTCGTAGCAGGCCTTCCGGGCCGTGCTCTTGTCGTTCACGTCGTGAAGAAGGGGCTTGATCACGCAGTCGAAGCCTTCAGCCTTGCAGCGAGCGCAGGGGTCCTGGTCGTCGCTGGATATCAGCATCAGGCAGCCAGTTGGGCGGCGGGGAAGACACCCCCGACTTGCGGCAGACTCACAGCCACGGCCAGTCTGGTCCCTTCCGCTTGTATGGCTGATATCCGAGACGAAGGTGATGGTGAGGTTTGAGTGGACGGAGGCTGCGAGAGGGCGCCATGATGCTGCAGTGCTGTTCGGGGCGTGTGGTAAAGAGATGGATGAGTAGAGAAGAGATGGGAAGAAGAGAGTTTGACACAAAAGAATCCTCAAGGCAGATCAGACGGGCAGCGCTGCGCCCACTCGCTGCGCTGCACGCTGACTGGCACTGTGCCTCTCCCACCGATGTCAGACCCGACGGACGCAGCAGCTGCATTGTGCATCCGTATAATTGTGGATCAGTAGCAGGTACACGGCACTGTTACACTAGGACACTCTGTGCATCACCATCGTGTTCTCGTCTTGTTCTCGCCAGCCTACTCGACCCACGCTCCGTTCTTCTTGTGCCATTCCTGTGCGTGTTAGCAACCACGGCCGCTTCCACAACACGTACCTCGATACCAGCACCCTCTCCGTATCCATCATTCACCTGCCATCCGGCGGGCACCGGCACGTACGAAGGGCACGAGGTGCGGAGGATCGTGTACGGTTCGACACCCTTGGGCGGCAGCGGGAGGTCGGTGTCGATGCACGCCGCATAGGGATAGATCCACTGTGTGTCAGCCTCGTGCCCGCCAACGATGGCAGCTCTGGATTGTCGAGACCGTCCTCCTGTCTGTCCTCTGCTCGTACGCGCACTCGGACTCACGTCAGGCCACTCTGGGTGCCAGTTCCACAGCATCGAGCTGCAGTCCGAGCAGAAGCTGCGTTTCGAGGTACACGTCTTGGTGGGCTTGTCGTTTTTGTCAAACGCGAGCGGGGCATAGTACTCTCTGTTGTGTCAACTGACTGGCTACACCGGGTATCTGTATTGTTCTCAGAGGAGCACCCACTTGATTTTGTCCTGCCCCCTGATGAACTTGAGAGTCGGCGTGTTGCCCATAATATTCACGCTCCCCATGTATCCGCCCGCCTTGCGGCAGATGCTGCATTGGCACAGCTTGCGAGATCAGTAGCTGGCGAGGTTGGATAGCAGCAGCCTCCTCACCTGGTAGGGAACGGGGGTGTTGGACTGCCAGGTCAGCATCAATTGTCATACGGGGCCGCTGCGAACCTCGACCGTAAACTTGATGGCCCGGCAGTGGCAGGATCTGCAAGCGGTCAGAGTGCTCGACCAGATGATAGACGCACCCTTGCAGAAGCAGTGGCATGGCTTGGGGTGAGGTTTGAGGACGACGTGATAGAGATGAGAGTCGAGTTGCATGCACCCGCAGTGTTAGTGGGAAGCGAGCTCAGGTGGTTACGTCATAGTATTGTTGCTGTTGTCTGCCGCGTGCCCCCCGGTGAGGTTGTGAGGTTGAACTAATTAGCATGGGAGGTAGTACTGACTACACACTGGAAAGAGCTGCTCTTTGCGCAACCTAATGACTGCAGCGTTTACAGCATGACAATAGCGACGAGGTGCTGGTACTACTGTGAAGGGCATGGGGACTATATAATGGGCGAAGCCCTCTTCCCAGGCCTCGTCCACCAGCGTGGCAGTGGGTTCTGCTTTCGGGGGAGGGGATGAAGCTCTTTGGGCAGCACTCGCCAGCGGCGCTTTGCCCTCCGCAATCCGCGCTCCGGAAGCATATCAGCCATAGCCGCTGAGGGCCGGCTCGGCTGTTGAGCATGAGCGAGGCATGTCGAACGGGCGTCCAACTGGTCCACCAGAATCACCCGCGTGGCCCCACAGTTGCTGGGAGCTCGTTCATTGTCCTATTGTCCTCTCTGCAAGCTCTTGGCCCTTCTCTCTCGATTGCTCTCAGGAACCAGGGGGATATGAGAAGGGGGCTCTGAGCGCTGCCAAATAAGAGGCTTCCCAGAGCAGTGGTGACGGCGGCGCGCTTTCACGGAGGGATCAGAGCACTGACTTTGCCGTGGGCCACCCCAACGCAGCCGAGAGCCGAGACGGCCAAACACGCACTCTTCGTCAAGGTGGAGGTGGCGGAGGCAGCTGGAGGCGGAGGAATGAAGGGTACGGCGGAGACGGCCTTGGGACGCCGACGGAGTGAGTGGAGACGCAGTCCCGCCTCAAATGAATCCGGTTGCCGACTCGTGTGCTTTCTGGAACTTGTTTTGTTTCGTCTGTAGCTCTCTTAATTGTTCCGGTACTCCGGTATCTATCACACCCAGCAACCCCAGAATAGTCAGAACCCACCCCGGATAATCAGATTGGTTCTAGCGGAAAGCGGAGAACGGAAAGCACAATGGAGATTGCGGCGCCGGCCACTGGCGGAGAGCGCCGGTATGTCAGCCGGGCCCGCGGGGGCAGTGTCCGTATCATCGCAGTTGAGCGCCAGTCACCAAGTTGGGTGCCCCACCGTCATTGGCGACTGGAGGAGGTGGCTTTGGGGGGTAGAGAAGGGTCCGTGCGCGCTGACTGGAGAAATGGGGGAGGGGACGAATACGGAGATTTGCCGTCCACCGTGTCCTTTTACTCCACTGTCCGCTGCCAATGTCTCCCTGAGTAGTGGGCCAACCAGCAGCCAGACGGCGAGTCGAGGGAGCAGCGCTGCGGCGGCAGTGACGGCGAGTGAGTGCTCAGTTGTCTGGGGTCATCTGATCCATCTGCAGACTACCTCGTTCTGCATCGACTCGCAAGTCTTGGTAGCGATGTCCGCCTCACGTCCGCAATCGCCCGATTCGGGGAATGGAACCAAGCAGTGGAAACAGGGGTGCGCGGCATCGGCGCCCGCTGGCTCGGTCTAGCGCGCTCAACCGTGCGAGATGGCTTGACACGGTCTCGCTGTGTTGTGTCGAGTGTCGGCGGAGGAGAAGCAGAGGAGAGGGGCACCAGGACGGGCGTCAGGGTGCGGGGTTGTGGAGGCGGACGACCAACCGCAGCGAAAGGTCGGGAGGAAAGCGCCGTCATTGGAGGCTTCTGGGGAGCTTGGTCATGGGGCTTCGCTCGCTGGCGCCCGGACGAGACGGCGCTGGGCTACGCATGATGACGGTGCGTCTTTTGTGAGACGGCTGTGCAGCAATGCAGCAGAGTTTACCAGAAAGACAGTGTCGCGCGGTTTTGTGCACAAAAGAGCCACAACGGAAGCAAGCTCTGTTGATGGCATGGATGGATGGATTGGATGGGGGGCTTGGCAATCGAGAGCACAGCAGCGGAAGAAGAAAGGAATGAACAAGCTATCACCCCGTGCCTGAATTGTCATCAACGCCCTCCACCTTTCCCACTGTCCACTCTGATGCCGCCCTCTACAACCGGCCGGTCGACACAGCTCGTCGCGGAGAGACTAATGATGCTCATTTCCCGCAACAGAAAGCAGAGCAGCAGCGCACCAGGGGGGGAGGACGCACAGGGTAAGCCCATCTGTCTGTTGGAGAATAGGACAGATGAAGACGTTTTGTTTGGCAGAGCCCAGCAGGTGAGACCAAACACACCCAGCCGGGCTACGTCTTTCTCCCGTCGCCACCCTGGCTCCCCCTTCGCGGCCTACTGCTGCACTGCTTTTCTCCATCTCTCGCTCTTCTCGCCTAGGGATGACCGGCCGATATCCTGGGACAAGAGGGAAAATGGCGCATGTCCGTGTGCCAATGTGGCTGGCGGGCGGGGTGGCTTTGATATCGCAGGTTGCCGGCAGCAAACTATCCATCCCGGCAACGATCGCATCGCCTGTTACCGGCGTTTGTCTCACCTTTGCACTTCCGCCCGCCGGCATTGGCAAGCCCTCCTCCAATCTCTGGCCTCTGCGCGTCACCAAGAGCGGCAACGCTGCCACAGCTGGTAGCACAGCAGGCAGAGCTGTAACCTGGGAGAGCATAAAACCGGGAACATTGGGACGCAACTTGACCTGACTGCCCCGGATATCGATAGCCCACCTTACCTCAGCCCATCACCACCGGAACCTTGTCATACAAAGACCCTTGCTAGTTGCTATCACCCCCCTCTCATAACACTCCCCACCTTCTAGCCCACCACCACACCATCACTACCATGACCGTCGTCGTTACCTCCACCCCCGTCGCCAACGGCCCCGTCAAGTCCTCCGCCTCGCTGCCCGCCGACCCTCCCATCGCCTGGAGCAAGCCCCTCACCTCGTCGTCCAACTACCAGCCGACGCACCCCACCCAGTTCCGCGTCGTCTTCAGCCAGAGCGCCGAGCCCGGCGTCGAGTCGTTCAGCTCCAAGCTCATCGCCGAGAAGGTGAGTACTGGTGTCCCAGAGACCGTGTTTGTGCACGAGACGGCCCGACGGTGTCCCCTTCCGCATGGCGGGGATGTTCGTGCATCATTGCAATGTCGAGTCGAACATTTCGAGAATAGGCGAGACAAGGCGGCCTGTTGCCGAGCTAGCCGTCTCGGCTGCCTGGTTCCAACAGGCTGCCAAAGCAGCAGCCCAGGCCATCTCGGAGGCCACTGCAGAGCACGCCCACGACATGCATGGCACCGATCCCGCAGAGGCCATCTGCACCCTGCAGCGGCACACGTGAGCTAACGCACCGCAGGACTTTGCCCCTGGAGAGCGTCTTGCGGCCCTCGACAACGCGTCGCAGGCCCCCGTCAAGGCCTACTCGTCCGTCCAGTACGGCTCTGGCCCGCGCGACCACCTCGAGCTCAACTCGGACCTCCTCTTCAGTGCGTGGCGTGGCGCGCTTCGCGTAGCCGAGCCGGTGCCGGCGGTGCAAGGACCAGTGCTGACCGACAGTGAACCACTCGTGTGCGCCCAGCGCCGAGATGTGCCTCTACCCGAACCAGCCGGGACGCTGGGAGGTCGTTGCCGGCCCCGCCGGCATCGCCAAGGGCCAGGACATTACCTTCTTCTACCCTTCGACAGAGTGGGACATGGCCCAGGGCTTCAACTGCAACTGCGGCGCCGAGGTACGTACACAGCGCGCGTCATCTGCTTGCGTCCTGGCCTGCGTGCTAACACCCCGACAGGCCTGCCTCGGCAAGGTGTACGGAGCAAAGGACATTTCGCTCAAGGAGCTCGAGGCGCGCGGACTCGTGAACGAGCACATCCGCGCACAGAAGGCCGCCCAGTAATTCATCTACAGAGGGCGCAGGGGGTGCCTCTAGAAGGGGAGCAGCAGTCACAGAAAAAGCAGTAGCACAGTTGTCAACAGTACGAGCGAGATGTAGGTCCCAGTATAGAACGGAATACACGACATGCATGAGAGTTTAGCCCTGCGTGGGAATGGGAGTGCTGGAGGCTGGAGGATCAGCAGCACGAGTCAGTCGGGCTTGGACGACCGATTTGAGCTCGAGGACCATCACCGAGTATGTCACAACCAGCTGATCATCACGCAGGCAACATTCATTGCATACAATACTAATAGACTACTGGAACTACGAAGGAAGGTATCCTGTGGGAGAGGGAGAAGGGAGGAAGGAGAAAGGAAGGCATGTCACTCGTTGGGTGGTCGTCTCGGGCTACAATTATCGAGCGTCTAGGAGGGTTCTTCAGCGGACAGTGGGTGGTCTTGGGCTTGGGCGGGGGCCGATTAGGCCATGGCGCCGTTTGGGTAAGCTCCGGGGAGGTGTGGTGTGGGGAAGCTCGTGAGCTGGCGGTCAGGGGCGACGCCGAGGCCACTGGGCTCAGGACCAGGGGCAGCCTTGGTGTCGGCGGTGAGGGACGATGCGGGGTAAGGCGTAGTGTAGGGCTCAGCTGACGGCCGCCGACCACGGGGAGGCGACCACTGCCGCTGGCAATGGCACTGGTGTCGCCATCGAGATCACGGTAAGGGTACGCTCCACGGGGGTAAGGCGTCGGGAAGTGGCCAAGCTGGCGGTTTGAGGCGACGCTGCGGTTGACGAGCACGTCGGCAGCGGGAGTCGTGGCGGCGGCAGCAGCGCGGCGCCGCTTGTTCATACCAGAACGGCGGAATTCTTGCGCCGGTGTCATTGTAGAGGGATGGAGCTACATATAGTGGGGTGCGCATGTGGAGAAGGGCGAGGAATTCCAAGGAACGATATGAAAGGAGAAGGAGATGGGGAAGAGATGGAGAACAGAGGAAAACTCGATGGGACAGTGTTTATATGGGCGGTCTGACGTGGAACCTCTCCCTGCTAGCCGCTAGTCCAAGCACACCATTAGCCGGACCATTCATACTGGAGAGGGAACTCGACGTGACTCGGGCTTCCTTGGTGTACAGGCATAAAGAGGGAGCATGGGAGCAGTAGAAATGCCTCGTGGGATTGGGACGCCAGAGGAGGCCACCTCTTGGCCGCCACTTTTTCGGGCGGTGGTGGCACTCTGTCTCGAGGCTCCAACCAGCCCAAGTCAGCCCGAGGATCCGATACCAGACACTTTCTTCTTTGAGAATTACAAAGAACCCGTCGGCGAATCCTGATTCTGGAGTATGGCGCATGGAACACCAGTGCTGAACATGCAATGAGCAGTGGGCCCGCGATGTGCAACGAGCCATGGCGGTTGTGTGGCAAGTGGAAGGGAGGAGCACTATCCGCGCTTGTTCGATATGCTGCTACTATCATTTCCGAGCGAGTATTCTGCGTGCGCACCTGTACGCTTCAGCTGGGCTGCTGATGGATAATTTCCGCGCGTCTTTACCCATGCTTGCCTCTGGATATGCAGTTGCTCTTATTGTTGGCCATCCCCTTTCTGATATTGAATGATCCTGATATGGCGGGATCTCCACCTGCTTGCAAAATCGACGCGGTCGGCGTCTACGGGTGCAGGTTCTCAGAGTAACGCGGAGTCGCGGAGTTCAGAGCGACCAACCAAGCTGGTCCGCCGCTACAGTGGTGGTTGTGGTGGTGACACTTCTTGCTCTCTGTCGGAATCGCCCTGCATTCTATCTACTGCCGAGCACGACGGAGAGCATCTACAGCCAGTTACTCGGTTCATCTTGTCCAGGAAGGACACCTAGAGACGGGAACAACAAAAATCATCTCGCTACACGCTCGTCAGGGATTCGAACATCCCAAAGGGATTATCCCCTTGATGCCTGTTGAAAGTTCGGTTGGGATGCGTTCAATATTACGTAATGTCACGTGACTGGGCAACATGCCGCCGTTCAAGGGCGCGCCGAGCGCGAGCCTCCAACGACAACTGCGACGTGCAACGACACCAGACAAGATCATTGTTGATCTTGACCACACCAATCAGTCTCTGTCTCTGACCACCACTGCCCCACTTGGACYCCGAYRCTGCACCAGCACGGAGTCGTTCCCACCATGTCGAAATCGCCTCAGAAGATGGAGTTGAATCCCCGCGGCATTCCCCGCGCCCCGTTCGTTGTAAGTGTCTTCATTCCGCGTACGATCATTGCCTGCCGTGTGCTCCAACGATACGGACGGCTGCCCAGCAGCTTGGAATTTGGCTATTGCCTCGCCGCGGTTGCACATGGCGCTTCGTGAGCAAGCTGGGCCACGACAGCTCGGCCGGACATTGCCAGATTCTACGAACCGCTCGGACGCGCGTTCCAACGCGCTGTGGACATTTGGCCAGTCAACCGCGCGCTCGAACCCAAGCCTCGTTGAAGGGCACCCAGCTAGTGGCCACTTTGGAGTAGCACGTAGAGAGAGAGAGAGATCCCCCCACCATTACGCGTGTCGCTGACAATAGGACAATGTCGAAGAGTACGTCGGTGGCAAGGAGGCGGACATCGACGGCGTTGTCAAGAAGTTCCAGGAGACCAGCGCCAAGTACCGTTACATGGAGGTCAACCTCCAGCAGCGTCGAAAGGCGCTTTCCACCAAGATCCCGGACATTGAGCAGACTCTTGGCGTTGTCAACTTCCTTGCTGCGCGCAAGGCCAAGGCGGACGGAACCGAGCCGGAGAAGGAGGACGACGTCGGCAGCGACCTCGGATCGGACGACATTGACGCTCTTCTTGACGGCGACGAGGACGAGGAGGAGAAGGACAAGCCCCTCACCACACTGTTCGAGCTCAACGACACCCTCTACGCCGAGGCTGAGGTGCAGGAGACTGGCGAGGTCGGACTCTGGCTTGGCGTGAGTATTCTCTGTCTCATCCGCGACTGCTGCTGACTGTCAGGCCAACACCATGCTCATGTACCCTCTCGCCGAGGCGTCCGAGCTCCTGGCCAGCAAGCTCACTGCTGCGCGCAAAAACCTCGGAGAAGTCATCGAGGACCTCGAGTGGATCCGCGAGCAGGTCACCGTGATGGAGGTCAACTTTGCGCGCGTGCACAACTGGGACGTCAAGCGCCGCCGCGACCGCAAGCAGACCGATGAGCAGAGCTTGCTCGCTGCAGGCAAGGGAGACGAGGACAAGTAGACCATAACCGCGTAATATCGGCGAGTGTAGAGGTGAGAGCTGATGAGGGTCCCCGACGACCCGACACATGCATTATATAGCATCGCCTGGCTATCTATCCATCCCGTTTCTGTTCATTTGACTCTCCCCTCGATGTCCCTGCATCTTCGAGGCCTCGAGTCGGGTGTGTCCGAACCGCTGAATACTGATAACGAAATGTGTCGAATCTGGGGCAGAAAGGCAAGTCTCCGCCACCAAAATGTGTCGATTCTGGCGACGGAAACTCGTCGAGGCGTGTATTCAGCTCCATGCATACCTCACATGCTGGCTAGCTGGCGTCAAGTCGCGTCAGCTCTCTCGCATGCATGGTCTGGCCAATGGCATGGCTCGAGCATGCGAGTGACTGCAGGCAAAGAGGTTCCACCTATATAAACAGTCTCCCCTCGAGTTTGTGTCTTCTCCATTCTCCATCTCCTTTTCCCTTCCTCTCACTTCGTTTTGTATTGCTTTCCTCGTCCTTGTCCTCTCGCCTCCCCCGCGCCACCACACTCTTTACTCTCTTTTATCATCAGCATGACTCCCGCCTACAAATTCCGCCGCTCCGGCATTAACAAGCGCCGCCGCTGAGGCTGCCACCGCCCGAGCGACCATTAGCGACAGCAAGATCGGCTCTGCTGAGCCTGACACCTGTTTCCTCACAAGTATCATTCGCTGCAGCTCCGGCCTGTTGTAGGACGAGCGGAATCTCCGCATCTGGGAGATGATGAGGCCCAACAAGGACCTCAAGTTCCGGACGTAGCTCGCGCTCATGCGCGACCGGGCCCGCAAGAACTCTCGGCTTCCGCCGCCGACGAATCCTCAACCAAGGTGTTGGACACTCGCGGAGGTCCCATCCCCCTCACCGGCCCGCACAATACCCGTGCAGCCCAAAAGAACCGGCTCTAATGCCCACCCTCTCGTACTCCTTCCAGAAGCAGCACCGCGCCGTCCGCGCTGCGTCGTCCGCCTCCGTTCCCACCGCCTCTGCCCCTGCGCCTGGCGGCCACATCGTTGCAACCTAGACCCGTCGCAGCAACAGCGAGCTCCTGGGTAGCAACCTTCGTTCCCCTGCCAATGCCCTCTCCTCCACCTCAGGATCCTCGATGTTGCTGGGATTTGCAGGGGCCGCGCCGGCCGCCGACCCTCTGTCCGACGTCCTCCTCAGCGTCGACAGAAAGCCCCACATTGGCAGCGCCGACATCCCCAGCATGACCGCCTCAATGTCGCCGCGCCGCGCCACCCCAACCTGGCCGCTCTCCGTAACGGCACCGCGATCCTCTACCCCCCTGCCACTAGCGGCTGCAGGATCACCCGCACCGCTGAGACCCTGTGGCACGGCTCCGCTCTCGCTCGTGACTTTGCCTAGAGGGCAAGTTTTCCCACTGTCAAGAATCTGCCACATTTAAGATCCGGTTGGCTGTACCGCCAGCCGTACCGCAGGCTCATTCCCGTTTGGGCCGTTCGCTTCCTGCCCCCTCTTTCCTCTCGCCCTATTCCTCCTTGTGCATTAATATTAGTTTATGAGTCATGCACGCAATATGTGCGTCTGCGTCTTGATCGGCTTGGATCAGAAGCTCACAGACCGTCCAAGCTTCTTCATGGACCACCGGGCCCGAAGCAAATCATGCAATTGGGCGTGGCCAACAGCTGGCAGGCTACTCACTTTCCTTCACTTGCGCTGTAGTTGACCCGCCATCCGGGTCGCTTGGACCCGTTGGCGATCTACCGCCACTGCCAGAAATGTGTCCAGTTTGTGACAGCGAAAAGCACACATTGTGGCGTGGCGACCCCTCCGGAGGCACTTGGTGCGCATCGTCCGTCTATGTAGATGCGTACGGCATACTTGTGTCACGTCCATGCTCAGTGAGTGCAAACAAATTGCACAGACAGTAGGTCGGCCGACCTCTCGGCGCACCGTGAGAGGTGAAAAGCTCGGCTGTCCGCAAGCACCGCACCGCCGCCCTGTGCCCAACCTTGAGCCGAAACCACAAGCTCACACGCAGAATCGCGGCCGCCCGCACCGCACCGCGCAACTCTACTCGGCGTCGACAAGCTCTAAACCAGATCCGATCTCCGAGACCCAAACGTTAATAGCCTGGCTCTCAGTGCTGGCAGATTAGCGCGCGGCATGGCGACGACGCGCCTGGGGTACCTGTCGGCTTGTCCGGCGTTTCTGTCGCCGCGACGGAGCTGTGTTTCACGCAGTGCAGTCGTGCTTCAGCGAGCCGGGGTGCCGCGTGCAGCGAGTGCCGGGCACGGTGAGATCGGAATCTGGATCGGGATCGCGAGATGGCCGAGAGGCGCGGTGCAGCGTTGCGAGGAGATGCCCGCCGTGCGGTCCCCAGCCCCCGGGACGGGCTTGGTCAGGTCACGGAATGCCGAGCTTCAGCAGCAGCGCCCCGATAGATCTGAGATCTGAGATGACGCGGACCGGGGATGTGCACTGTGGGCGATCTGCGGTCCAGTCTCGCCCGCTAGCTGGTCTCATTTCGCGCTGGGCGGCGCTCCGAGCGTCCGCCACATGGGCAGTCATTGGTGGCTTAGGAGCACGAACCGAACGGTTAAGCGGACGAGGCGGTGGGCGGGGGCGCCGGGAGTCGACGACACACATCGCCGTCACCGCACCTCGCTGCGGCGCKGCCATGTGACACTCCGTCGCCGTGTGGAGTGCCGACGTGCTGGCAGCTGACGGACTGGCGTGCTGCTGTGCTGGGCGGCGGGGCGCGGGCGGTGGCGCGGGCATCGGCGTTGTCCATGCCGGAAAGGTCACGTGCGGGGGGATGACAATGCCATGCTGATACCATGTGAATGTCGCGTGGTGATCTGGGAGCTTTGTCGTCCATGGATCCATGG